>CM075215.1:501852-558558 GCA_037577465.1 Liposcelis bostrychophila
CCTTCACGATTAAAACCTAATATGTGTTCAAGATTATTAACCCTTTAACCCTCTGCTTACCTATATTTGACTTTAAAAAAAAGCACCATCTTACCGAATTTTGTTTTTGGGGTTTATACGTACCAATATGCTTAATATAATGTAAAAAAAAATTCTTATCATAATGTCTCCTGCAAAATCAAATGTAGGCAACCCGCATTACATGAATACCGAATGAAATAAGATTATAGTTTGGAAAAATTCAAAGGTTGCTAATGAAATAAAATTTCAGTCTGGGGGTTTTAGAAGGCCCGGATTTCAAATCTGATATTATTTTTTCAAAATTAAGCCTTTTTTGAAAGAAAGAAAAAAAATACAATTTTTAAATTTTTTTTGAAAAAAAAAAACCATTTATTGAAAAATGGATTTTTGTGCCATAAGCTTAACATAGATGCTACTATTTTTTAAAGATGTTTTTAAACGATCCAACCCCGCCGGAAACATCCCTATTGTTATTCACTCTTTAATGGACATCACTTTCCCTTTTTTAAAAAAAAAGTTTTCAGGTATTAACTCGTCTATTATCCCTTCATAAGCTAAATATAAGGGAAAATTCAAGCCAGGTTTCGGCGAAATCTTCATGGTTGACAATACTTGAACTATTGAGAGTGTCAGATTGGTTTTATTATCCCTAATAATTATTTTATAAGATTTTTAGCATATTAATTGAACGAGTTTTTAAATATCCAATATAATTAGTCGCCCGCCATCTTGAATTTTGGTGGTAGCGAAATTCTGGCTTCATATTCGAAATCCTCGACTCAATTTACATAAATACAAAAATTTTTAGTCCCCTGCACTTGCAATTATTGGAAATATAAATTTTTCAACAAATGGCCCCCGTAGAGGGCCATTGGTAAGGAACGACATTTTCGCGAATGACCCTCCAGGAGGGCCATCGGTAAGCAAAGGGTTAAAGTCCGAATTTTATAAAAAAATTTCCCGGAAAATCGAATCGGAAATTTTTTTTTCTTCATGATTTCGCACTTAGCAAGTTAACCTACAACACATTAGGAACCTGCACTGTGCGTTAAAACCCATAATAGGCTCCTACCAATTTTCAGTATATGCAACCCGCAACACATACATGCAATACAAATTGTCGCACAAGATTTGTTTCCTTCCTTCCTTAAAATGATCGGGAAAACGATCATTTCTATACGTTTTAGATGTCGCTGATTTCAAATCTGACGTCAGAATGGTCTAATTCAGCTCGGAAAATCCAATATGGCTGGTAATGATAATAATGGGGTTATTATTATTATTATTATTAAAAATTTTTTTTTTTTTTTTGCTTTTTCATTAAAAGAATACTTATCTCATTGCTATTTTAAAAGTGTTTCGAATTGAGGGGCACAGAGTGCCCCCCAGCCAAGTTAAAAAAAAAAACAAAATACAAACACCCGAACCTAACACGGTACCGACAAATCTCTCGCCTCACCGGGGCACTCGACCTGTGCCTACTTTACCGTACGCATAATACGGCCGATTTCAGACCCCCGTACCTCCGAAAATAAAAAAGCTAATTTTGTTCTGATTTCACCATCTTGTTACCGCTTGCCTTGTGACTCTATATTCCAATTTGCAACTTTCTAGCTTTTGCCGTTTTCGAAATATCAGGGCCTAAAGTTACGGTTTTTGAGCGTCAGATATATATATAACATATATTATATATATATATAGAGAGCATAACTTGTTAGGGCACTTCTAATCGACGGAGAAACTTGAAACTCAGCATGGTGATAGATCTTAATTGGTAATGAACAGGAAAAAACCAAAAACCCGAAATATATTAATGGGGGACCGAGAAAAGCCGATTTTCTTATTCGCCTGCAATATCGAGATTAGATAACCCTCAACATACAACGAAAATAAATGTTCGTATTGAGGACGACGAACTTTATAAAGAACCCTCTGCTTCATTCCTTTATATTGTCGCAGGTGTTTTTATACCTGGAGCACATTTTTTTGAAAGGGGACTTTTTTTTTGAAAGGGCATTTTTTTTTCCATTGATTATTATTATTACTTTTTTTTTTTTAAATTTTTAATTTTTCCAACAAACCTAAAATGCTTTAAGGCGGGGGGGCATTCTCTCGGTTGGACTTTATCGGGCTTTATTGGGCTTTACATTATTTTTTTTTATTTTTCACCGACTTTATCTTTAGCTTTTTAATATGTAGAAATAAAACATCATGCGGCTGTCACCAACTAAGTCTAAAATTTTTAGGGGTATAACTTTGAAAAAAAAAAAAAAAGTTAAGACTATTTCATTTTGAGGCATTAAAATGACTTAATTTAATACCGTAAGGATATATATATTGAACGAACGTTTTCTCTGATATCAAACAAATTTTCTCTGATTTGTTTTAAAAATATTTAAAAAGATGATAGGGGTATTTGTTTACCTAATGACCGAGAATATATTCCACTATGAGCGGAAAAAACAGGAACGTTTGCGTATTTTGTCGAGCCTTTTTTATCTCGTTCGGTATAACAACATGCTTGGATTATATTGAACGGCATTTGTTTTCGTGGATTTTAGAGAAAAATATTGATTTTTTTATTCCTCTTTTCGCTTTTATTTTTCATTTATGATTGATTGGGGTGCAAAACCCATTGAATTTACTCTAAATTACCGGCAGGAATGCCGTAACCTAACTGAAAAGCAATAAAAAGGCCAAAAACGTAGCTTGTACTGGAATGTTTTTTTTAATTCCAATGAAAATCATCCTAAACCTAAACCATTGATTTTAAAATTAATAAGCAGAATTACAATTTAAAAAAATGTTTTTTGAAAGTTTTTAAAAATGGCAATCATCACCTAAAGGCTTTACAACGCTATTTCTATGGCCAAACGACTGAGACTAGGAACTAAATATCTGTTAAATAAAAACGTGCAGTTTCATTCAATATAACCCTTATAGTTTCAATGTATACCCAAATTACGATAGAAAAGACAAATTGAATTCAGTCATTTCAATTTTAAACAGACCCGATATTGCAAATTTCATATTTTTTTCTGGTTCTTATTTTTTGCAGGCAGAAAAAAATTTTAGTATGAGAGATCATTGCTAGCAAATAATTTTAATTTTAAATTAAAAGGTAAAAAATTTGGACCAAGTTGTAAAAATGGTTAAAATTTTACAAAAACTCGTGATATCTCCAAAAAAACAATTCCTTGTAAAAAGGTTCAGCCAAGTTAATCTTGCAAAAAACCGAAATGCTTCTGCCCTTAAATGTTCTGATATCAAAAAGGGCAGCCAAGTTTTTTAAGGGCAGCTTTCATTTAAAATGCCGTTTTTCTACAAAATACATTAAAACTTGGCCGCTTTTTTGCCCCCCCCCCCTTGCCTTTACAAAAATATCACTACGACGCTTATTATTTAACAAAGTTAAAAAACCTGCCAATTTTTATTTACTATTTCCAATTTACTCTAATAATAAAATTACTGAGAAAATAAATGTCAACCATAATACTGTTCGTACCTATATGAGTCACATTATGTGGTAAATTTAGCAATAATAAATTAAAAGTGCAATAGTAAAAGTCGATACTACACTAAGCTGAAAAGTAAAAGTAAATTTAACTTTAACTTTTTAATATTGTAAAAGGAATTATAAATTACTGTAATTCATATTTCGACTTACAAAAGTTAGATTTATAATGAATTTCTCTGGGTGTGCACATCACATTTTTCTTATTAGGCTCTCATTTCCAACTTCCAAAATGTTAAAAAAAAATCAAAGTTTAAGCAAGTAAAATAACAAGCATGAAATTAACAGCCGCATGGAGACCCACAACAGCTCTGTTCATTTCTTTAAAGAATTCACGCGAATTTCAAACAATTCGTCAGTTATTACGATTGTGAATTAAAAAAAAAAAAAAAAAAAAAAGGGGCCAAGTTTTAATGTATTTTGTAGAAAAACGGCATTTTAAATGAAAGCTGCCCTTAAAAAACTTGGCTGCCCTTTTTGATATCAGAACATTTAAGGGCAGAAGCATTTCGGTTTTTTGCAAGATTAACTTGGCTGAACCTTTTTACAAGGAATTGTTTTTTTGGAGATGACTGATACCTGCTGATTATTAAAAAAAAATTATAAACGATTAGCAATTATGCCTCATATGATTGAATACTTTTTTCTGTCTTGTTTATGACACAAACCCTCTTATAATTTCGGATAAATTAATTAATTCATTAAGTTTTTGAATATTTTTTTTGCTGATCAAGTAATTCAAACTTTCCTTGAAATCAAACTTGAACTTTCACCTGGTCCGTTAAGATCCAGGAATTTTTTTTCAAGGTAAAAATACAGCGCAGTTTTTCTCAAAGCTGTACTCCAGTGCAAATTTAAAATTTGGATCAGTTTTGAAAAAATTAATGCAGTGTAAAAATGTTCATTCTAATGTTCCAATGAGACAAAAAAACAAAAGGATTACTGACCTTGAAGACAGATCTAAAACTCAATGATAGCCTTACTAGTCACTGTGCAAACAAAAAAACTTATGATTTGATAATTTTTGTGATTATTCGCCTGGTTCCGCCTTCCCCCCCCCCCCCCCAAAAAAAAAATATTTTTTTACGGAAAGCTATGAAGATTTGAAAATTTTTAAGAAAGATTGTACTATCACTGTAAAGGTAAAGTTTGACTAAAACAAGCAGTACTGTTATACAGTAAAAGATATTTTTCTATTTCCTTTTCAAATCTTTCCCAGTATAACTGAACGGAACTAAGATTTTTTTTTCCACATACTAATCCGTATTGTTGTACTGTTGAAAAGCGAAATAACTCACTGGCGGATCCAAAACACTAATGAACTGAACCAATTTTACACTAATTAGAATGCAATTTTATTGGAAGATAATTTCACACTGAATAAATTTCGGGGGCTTTAGCTTCCACCCCCCCCCCCTCCCGCCCCCCTTGGATAAAAATTTCTGGTTTCGCCAGTGGATATAACTATGGCTAAGAAAATATCTTTGATACGGAGATTATGTAAAAATATCGGTATATAAAGATCAGGTCCAGCTTTAGTGGTCTGCTAACAATACTTCGTACCAAAATTGCGACTAAAATTGACTCTAAATAAATGGTCGAATATGAATTTTATTTGATGAAGAACAATAAAGAAAAACCAAAATGGATCCGAAATAACTAATCGAAACTGCTCGCGACTAAAAATGACTAAGTCTGTTGTCCAATTTGATTATTTTTAGTCATATTTTTGGCAGGGCTTACAAAACGTCGTGATATCAAACCAAAAAACAATTCCTTGTCAAAAACCAGCAGAGTTAATTCTTTTTACTGCTTTGCAAAAAGCATTCTGCTTATAAAAAGTGTTGATATCAAAAAGCACTCAAGCCAGGAAATGACTGTTCGAAAAAAAACTTGGCCGGTTTTTTTTAAATAAAAATCTCAAAACTTACTTCGTGCTTTAAGCTTGTTTCTTTAAAAATCGAAACAATCTTTTTACAAGAACAAAATTAATAAAAAATTAATGAAATTATTTCATTAATTAATTAATTAAAATCGTGGGGCGTTCTTTCCATATCTACGCCAAATCTTCACTCAATTTATTAACTTATTATTAGTTTTTTTGAAAGTGGAAATCGTTTCTTTTATTTTTATAGCATAAAATCTTCATGGAAAGCAAAAAGGAAACGTTGACGGATTGGTGTGTCAGGGAGCTGGAACCTTTCAAGGGAACAGGAATTGACAGTAAGTTACATAAAATTCGCAATTATCGACATTAAAACTAATCTAATTAATTCATTTCTTCTATTTCAGTCGTCCAAGTAAGTGAATTCCTCTCGACGATAATAGCCATGGGAAATGCCGAGTTAAGGGCAATAATCAATGAGTCCCTACCACCAGCGGGAAATTTGGTGGCGGACTTCACCACGAAATTTTTAGCAAAAAAAGAGAAAGAAAGCAAGAAGACGGAAACTACAATCACGATTTCGGATTCTGAAACCGAAACAGAAACTGCGACATCATACTCTCGAATTCCTTCCCAACTAACTTGGTCTACGCCGAAAAATTCAAGGAAGAGGAAATTTACGCCTACCTCAACTCCTTACAAGAGACAGGAAGACACGTCCCAGCACAGGCGGACCGAACGAGCAAGGTTTACTCCTCAAAATTCAAAAATGGCGGAGTTTTCGTCGGCGTCAACTTCACGCCAGAGGCAATCAGAACCGTCCCAGCGTCAAAGAAGTCGTATCGCACAACTGCAGGGTAGCATCATGGGGCGATGCTTACGGCTTAACGAATCCATTGAGAGAATTCATAACGCCGGATTTCTCCTAGCAGTGGAACACACTTTAGAAAAGTTGGAAGGAGAAATGATGAAACAGTAAGTTCTCAAAAACATAAACCGATTCTTAAATTTATAACAGCGAAGACAATATGATGATAATAATAAAAACACTTCGTAAAGGGAGAGGAAAAAATGTATAACAATATTTTTCCTTTACAGAATAAATAAATAATCAACACATCTTACGCCGGTCCGTGCTGATGATGAAGAACTCGCTGCAATATAATCAACAAATCCCCGGAAGGATTTATTTCTGATAGTACAAAAAATCTCTCTTTAAAATTAAAATCGCTCTTTTACTCTGAAACGATCATATATCGGACTTAGTGATCTTAAAAGAATAAAAATTATGAATTTTGAGTACTATTTTTAATTTTTGTAAACAATGCTTCGACTTTGAAAAATGTCAATTTAGTCGATCAAAGTAAATTTTATTGTTTAACATCAACGGGTCTGATATATAATCATTACGGATTAAATTTTACAGTGAGGTTTTTTGAACTGCAGAGGAAACTAGCATAGTGTGTAAGAAATCTTGGGTGAAAAATGGAAATCTGGTTTGTGAGTCATTACTACTAGTCACAAACTAGGACTCCGATTTCCTCGCATTTTAACTCAATGTTCGTTGCACTTTACTAGCATCCTGTGAAAAAAAAAAAATCCTTTCTCATTTCTTTACAATGAAAAAAGAAAAACAATGTCAACATTAAAGGGAACAACTTCGCTTGATTGTCAAATTAAAGGAGTAAAGGGCGTTACAGAAGATTACAGAACAATAGAACTTTTCCAGCATTGACGACGTTTTCCTCTACGTTCAAGAACTCCAAGGCTTCGTGATCCGCGAACATCGCCCCATGACTCTGCTTCGCAACTCTACCCTACCACTAACTACACACAATTCCGCTACAACGTTCCATCTTTCGTCTACCGCATTTGTCTTATTTTCTGTTTCAAGAAAAACTTTGTTGCCTTTTTTTTTTTTTTTTTTTAGGAAAACTTTATTTGTGGTTATGTTGTCTTTCTCCGCGATGTATTTGGAGCATTTTCTTGTAACAAAAAAAAAAAAAAAAAAAAAAAAAAAAAAAAAAAAAAAAAAAATATTGGACATGCACATGAAAGGGAATAATTTCGTCTTTTGATTGATAGTTTGCTTTAAAAACAATTTTCTATTACTAAAGTATCACTACATATAGTAGAACTAGTATATTAGTACTTTACTACACAGAAGTATTACATAGTAGAGTGGTTCGAAAATCAGCTTTTTTGGAATTTCCAAACTCATATATCGGGGAAAAAGTTTCTTTATAGGTAGAGCATCAACCCTTAATTCTTTTAGATTTTTTGGACGGCATCTTGAGGTGTCTCATTGGCCTTGAAATTTCCAAAAAGCCCATATAAGGGCCAAAAATGAACATTTTTTTTTTTTGGCATAAAAGACTATTGATTCCTATCGGAAATTTTGCGTAGACTACGAATTTGAAGTCGAAAATTAGTTTTGGTACACGGTTTTTGAGCTACAGGCTGGATTTAGAAGCTCTGAAAACCTTGTTACGGCCGTCTGCCTGTGGTTTAAAAACCCTGCACTAAAATCAATTGTCGGCTTCAAATTCGTAATCTACACAAAATATCCGATAGAAATCGATGGTATTTTATGAGAAAAAAAGTTCATTTTTGGCCCTTACATGGGCTTTTTGGAAATTTCAAGGTCATTGCGACACCTCGTCGCCGTCCAAAAAATCTGAACAAATTCAGGGTTGATACTCTACCTATAAAGAAAATTTTCCCGATATAAGAGTTTGGAAATTCCAAAAAAGCTGATTTTCGAACCGACCTATTACATAGTACTAAAAAGTAGATTTTTTTTTTTTTTATACTTGCTCTTTTTATATGTTGGTCGGTATATAAAACCCTTCAAATGAATCATTAAAAAAAATTCTCCCTTTCATTCATAATAGGAAATATCTTTTCATCACACGGTACTGAAAAGTGGACTTTTCAGTACTGGGCAGTTTATTTACAGACTATTTTACGTCGTACCTTGTGATAAAAAATATCTTTCAATGCAAGAAATGCAAACGACTTGCCCGTCTCGACCTATTTAAGGCCCTCGCCTTCGGCTCGGGCTTAAAACTCGGTCTCGACGGGCAATTTTGTCGTTTGCAGTCCTTGTATTGAAAAATACTATTTCTACCAATGACAGTAAAAGGAGCCCATTCCTGAACTTTAAGACACTGCTTACGAGACAGTGCGCAGTGGCAACGCATTGTCTCGAGTTCAGGAAAGTGCCCTTCCTGCCCTTATTGGTATAAAATATACTATTCTCAAGGTTTTGAATGTAAACAAACTATTTCCAACGGCGAAGTACTGGTACTTCCTTTTCATGCGCACGTCCACAAATTTCGCAATGAATTGTATTTCACTTATTTGCAGACAAGCGTGCCGTTACCAAGTCTGTCATGGGCCAAATCTCTCAACGTTTGGAACATAATGTGGCTGAAGGATAAAATAGCACACGCTCAAAGAAAGTCAAAAATTTTCCAACAAGATCCCGAAATCAGGTCAGTCGTCTTAGATGGGTTAATGCAAATCTGTGAAACTTTCGCACTTCATAGGGAAACCTATTATTTGGCCCTCGATTTATTAGATCGGTATTCATCTGTCCGAAAGGAAACTGTCAACACTCAACATCTATTGACAGGTACATATTTGTTTTAAAAATAATTTTATTACGATTTGCCAATTTCGCTTTCATAGATTTAATTTTTCTTTTGCAGGTGTGACCTGTTTATTCATAGCGTCTAAAATAGAGCAAATCTATCCTCCGAAGGTAACTGAATTCGCTGACGTGACGGATGGTAGATGCCTTCCCGACCAAATAATTGAAAAGGAAATTGTTATTTTAAAAACTTTAAATTGGGACCTAACATCGGTGACAGCTCATGCTTGGCTAAATTTGTTTGCTCAAATTTGCAATACTCACTCTTCTATGTCCAGTAGCTACAATTTCGTTTTTCCGAATCACTCCATCACGGAATATTTACAGTCTGCGCAGTTGTTAGATCTAGCCATTTTGGATCAAGGATGTCTTCAATATTCTTATGCCATTTTAGCAGCCTCGAGTATCTATTTAGGCTCATATAAAGAGCAGATACTATCAGCTTCAGGTACGCAATAATATTACAGTACGTAACTCCCTCCCTTCCCCCCGCCTTTTAAAAACTAACAATAAAGGGCAATTTAATATTATCTCAATTTGATATTTTTTCTCAAATTTTAAAACAAAAAAGTTTTTCGCTCAGTTAAAGATATCCGGCAATAAATAAAATTTTCTTTCTCAGGTATGCAATGGACTGACATAGCGGAATGCGTAGAATGGATGAGAGTCTTTGCTCAAGCACTAAAATGCGAAGGTTCACCTTATTCACCAATTTTGGGAGCAAACAACAATTACGAAAAGGCTTATTTAATTCAAACTCACGCAGTGGATCTCACTTTATTGGTAAATAAAATTTTCCAATTTTTAATTTTGTTATATTCCATTTCCATGCTAATTTTCTCTTTATTTCTTCTATAGAGAAAAGCTCAAAAATTACTCACTTCATTGTGATTAGTCTATTGACGCAACCATTAAGCAGCTCCGAGCCCCACGGGAAACAAAAACAAAAAAGTTTATAAATATACTTCTGAGATAACCAAATTATACCGTTAACGCTCTGTCTTCATTTGTCAATTCCAATTGAGTAGATCATCATCGAATTAATTGAACCCTAAAATTAATTATATGTTACAGTCCATACCCGAAATTAGGCACTACGCGTAATGCCTAAAATCGGTTAGGCATTACGCGTACTGCCAAATGGCTAGGCAATACCCGAAATAATCAATTTAATTTTAAAAATTTCGGGTAATGCCTAAGCGTTTGGCAATACGCGTAATGACTAAAAAATTATTTTTTTGGACTTAGGCATTACGCGTTGTGACAAAAAAAATTTACTGATACCCCGAATTTAATAATAGCAAATTAACGTTTGCTGTAATAAAAGGGTTTTTCCTAGTTATTAAAATAAATAAGGCGTCAATAATATTAAATTAACGGTGATAAAAATAAAAATAATGAAACGAAAAAAAAAATAATAAAATAAAATAAAATTAACAGTACAATCTGAAGAAAATGACACATCTTGGTTATTAAAATCTATCAGTAAGGCCGATATAGAAGACGCAACAAATTTACTTACAAAGCTCCATTCTTTTGGACCTGATGGTATTACACTTTCAATGATAAAAAATAACATAGACATTTTACTAAATGTATTACATCATTTATTTAATATGACAATACAATCCGGTTATTTTCCTAAATGCTTAAAACAATCTATTGTCATCCCTATATTTAAAAGAGACAATTCAAAAGATGTTTGTAACTGTAGGCCTATTTCCCTTATTTCTACAATCTCAAAAATATTAGAGCAAACAGTCAAAAAAAAACTTCTATCTTATTTAGAACAAATAAACTTTTTTGCTGACAATCAATTTGGTTTCCTACGTGGCAGGAATACAATGCAAGCCTTATTCTCACATATAAATCAAATTACAAAGGGACTAGAAAAAAAACAATATACAGCTGCAGGTAACAAAATATAATTTATTATCAAAATCACAAGATTCAATAGGAAAAATCCTTTTATTTTATTTCCTGACATTATTTTTATTTTCATTTTATTTATTTTATTTATTTTATTTATTTTATTTTTATTATTTTTTTTTTTTCGTTTCATTATTTTTATTTTTATCACCGTTAATTTAATATTATTGACGCCTTATTTATTTTAACTAGGAAAAACCCTTTTATTACAGCAAACGTTAATTTGCTATTATTAAATTCGGGGTATCAGTAAATTTTTTTTGTCACAACGCGTAATGCCTAAGTCCAAAAAAATAATTTTTTAGTCATTACGCGTATTGCCAAACGCTTAGGCATTACCCGAAATTTTTAAAATTAAATTGATTATTTCGGGTATTGCCTACCATTTGGCAGTACGCGTAATGCCTAACCGATTTTAGGCATTACGCGTAGTGCCTAATTTCGGTATGGACTGTAACATATACATGTTAAACAACTACAGTACTTCTTTTGAATTTTTTCTTCTGCTGCAACCTTTTCAGAACTGGAAAAACGTAAATATCGGAAGAACAAAGTCCCGAATTTACATTGTCCATTGAAAGCAGAACTTAAAGAATTGATTTTCATAATTTTTTATAATTTACTAATACAAATATATATCTAGGAAAAGCGAAAATTTGAAAAAGGAACAGCAGTTCTGGAACATGTAGTTTAGGGTTCAATTGATTCGATGGTCCAATTAATTGACAAATGGAAACAGAGCATGGGAAGATTTAGTGATCGTGCCTCAAACGCTCTCTCTACACCGTTATCTATGTTTCAAACTGCTTCAGCACCTTCTACTGTAAGTTTAGTATCAAGAGCATATTTTATAAATTTCACGTACAGGACAATTTTTTAGTTTACGACGCTAAAATGATTTTCTTATTTTTTCAAAAAACAATTTTTTTTTCTTTTGTTTGGTTTTTAAAACAAGGACGCTTTTTCTTAAATTTTTTTACATAGGCCTTTTTCTGTAAAAATTAAAATAAAAACAAATGAACATTTACTGGAGGCATAGCATTAATCTGTATAATTGATTGTATATATTATAAAAACGAGAATTCAACCCTCACTTGTATTTTTTAATCTCTAATAAACTGTACTTTTTTTTGCGAATATTAAAAATAAGATATTTTTCTTTTTTATATGTTAAGATGAAGACTATTTGTTTTTTGAATATAAATCCAAGAAAACCATTCCTTTATTCATCTTCAAAAATTCGATACTGAATAAGATTTCTAAAAAAATTTATTTGCTTAATAAAGATGCAAAACACTACCCTAAAAATACTAGGCTTTTCTTATTTAAATCTGTAATAGCTTTTCACATTGATTATTGTGCTCCGGTTTTGTTTGGGCGATTCAAAAAAATGAAATCCAGCAACTTTAAAACATGTTAAATCGTGGGATGAGTTTTATAACTGGTCCTATGAAGTATACTGCAATTGAAACTTCACATCGTGAAACTGGGCTCCTTTCAATTGAAAAAAGATTACTTTACCGTGTTCGCTGCTTATCCTCCATGAAATTAGACTCTGGGACAGAGCCGAATTTTACAGTAGGCAAAATAGGCGACTGCCTAGGGCCGCACGTCTTTGGGGGGCCGCAGCAAGAAAGGTAGATCTTTAACCAGTACGAAAAAGTGGAAAAAAGTGTATAAAATTGTGTAAAATACATGCCAAAAATTTATATAAAAAACGTATTATTTTGTATCTCATGTACAAAAATTCGGAGATGCATAACTTTTAGAGAATTTATGCATAATCTTTCTAGCCATGAAAATCTGGGTATGCATAACTTATGCATATAATCTTTAAAAATCATAAAGCAATTTTAGTTGCATCATAAAAAGCAATTTTAGTTGCATAGTGCAGTTCCCAATACTTTTTACTTTAGGCTCATTCATTTTTACTTTTGACATTAAAGTTATTTTTGAAGGCCAATTGCACTTATTCGTTGCTCTTGAACAAAATTTAAGTAGCTTTTGATTCTCAATTGTCTCGTATTCATTAGATACTTAATTATACTACATGATAATTTATTATATTATGTAATAAATGTTGGCATTGGAAATACTGTTCGCTGATATAGTCGGTTTTCAATAAAAATCGCCTAAGAGTTTGACCCAGTTAGTTAGCTGATTCAGGCCATAGGCGAAGGACCTGAAAACTGAATCAGGTAGCTAGTGGGTCTCGAGGAGTTTTTATGAATATAGTTATTCACGGGAATTCGATCAGTGCAGTTCATCTTTTTTCCCATTCCTACCTAACCCAGGCTATGATATCACGCCTTTTTTTATTCCAAGATGTGAGTTTTTTGAAATTTTAAATTTATGGAAACATAATTGATGCCCAAAACGTGAAAAACAGCCTCCATTTTGTTATAAAAACTTTAAAATTTTCAAAAACTTCGATTTTCGAATAAAAAAGGAGTAAGTACTTCTAGTGGTATCTTCTATTATACGATATTATAAATTACACAGTTTTTTGCAATTAATTATCTAATGAAGACAACACTAATGTTAATCCGAATCCGACAAAAGTCTTATTCTCTAACATTTCAAAAATCAAAGAACAAAGAAAATAAATCCGATAAAAAAATTATTTTACAGGAAGATTTTTTTATTGAATAACATCTCGTTTGAAAACTGGTTCATGTTTGGTGTTACGTCTGTTACGAATTTTACAATAAGACAAATCGAGTTTATAATAATTACAAAAAAATTCGGTCGAGCATTAGACATAATTAGAAAACAGCAGTTTCATAAGTTTTGATGGTTATTCTTTCACTAAAAGTGTTACATCTTGTTATGCTATGCAAAAGATAGCGCGCCAGCAAAATTTTTATTTTAGCTCGTGTTAACCACGCACTCGTTATACCCGTATCTATTGAAGTAATATCTTTAGTAATTTCACTGAGGAATTTCAGTTAACTTTGGCTTTTGTTGCTGGACTGTAATCGAGCTCAGAATAAGAATTTTTATTCACTTTCATATGATAAAAAAATTAATTCTTGATAACAATTATCATAAGCCACTAATAGGCAAAGAATTACGTGAACTGCTTACTTCTCAGAGCTCTCCATGCTTGACCCCACTGACCTCTTCCGTTATTGCAACGAGTGCTTTTAAAAAATAAAAAAAGTTAGTTGTAGATGACATATTTTATTCAAATTAAAAATACTAACTGTCCTGCTGATTCCTTGTTCAAAGCTACGAATCTGATGCAGTAGAAAAAAAGGTTCAAGTTTTACCACTAGAAACATTTTCAGATCAATGAGGAATGGCTTTCAATGCAGAGTTCTCTTAAAAAAGAAAGAGAAACAAAAATTAAAATATTATTAGCAACAAGTATAACTCAAGTTTTCATGAAAAGGACAAAAGGCCAAAAGCAATTGAAATATCAACTAGGCCAATATAAGCTTTTTTTTAAAACTGAAATCATCATTAGTGTACATACTCATGAAAACAAACCACCTGGGAATTGCAGTTTGGGAATGTTTCAATTTTGTTTTTCCCTTGTTTGATGCCATTGAAAAATCAGAACATTCCAAACAGCAATTCCCAGATGGTAGACTTTCAAGGGATGTACACGTTTTATTGCTATGATCTTACAATATCAGGATTTTATATTTGCTATGACCTTTAAAATTCCTATCTTTGATTTAATAGATTCTGCCTTTTGAAACCATATATTGTTAGGCAAAACCAACAACTTCTTGGGTCCAAATGTCAGTGCTTCCCCAGCTTTTCATACTCAATTATTTTATGCAGCTTGTTTCCTATGGTAAAAATTACAAGTAACATTATTGAACATACAAAACACTTGGTTCTAGCTACTGACATATTTCATCCACATCAATTAATGAAAGAAATGTAACGCCTTTCCCTGTTTCCCTATGAATAATATAATCAGCATTTTTCATTCTTACCTTTCCCAGAAAAAATTTTCCAAGAACCATTACACGTTCATACTAAATGATGTCAGTTGTCTCATCTTCAATGATGCTGTCCTGTCTCACTAAATGATGCCTCTGAATGGTGCTGCACTGTCACATCTTGCATTTCAAACTTCCCACGTTCACGCAACACATCAACAGCCTTACCTATAACGAACAGTATAAACAAGTAATTGTTAACATCTAAGCTATCAATGATATTGTTAACCAGGGCAAATAAATATGAGGCATCAATTTACCAGCCCCGAAAAAGGATGCCAGAAGTCTAAAATGTTCCAAATACAGCTTACATACCTTTATAACACATACCTACTTGCAATGCATATAAAACATGAGAAAAAAAAAAAAAAACAAACAAACAAAACCTATTTTCTTTTGTATTTACGACTGATTAAAAATGAAACGATCTATCTCCAAATTCGTAATTGCACTCTTGAAAAACGGATGTAGATGGCGCTATTGCACGTCGAATTCTCGAACAACCGCTGTGCGCTTTCCCTATATTACCGGAGACTTATTTAACCAGAGGTCTCTGGCATCACTGGTTAACACATTTTTTTCACATACGTCAACATATTTTTTTTTCCTTGCCACGTAGTTTATATATTTGGTTATCATTATTTACGAATAGGATATCATTTTTTTTTTGTTACTGTGATTTTATTGGAAATGGATTATAAGGTTTGTGCCGATATATTTAAGGACGTTATAATTTTCTCATCGTTTCGATTTTTTCAGATACAACATGATAAACTCTAACGAAGGAAGCCATTTAAACAAGTCAGAGTGGGTGAACGATTTTGATCTGGTTAAGAATTTAAATTCGACTGCTCGTTATCCTTTGCTCGGAGAACGCATTCTCCCGGACGAAAGCGACATAGATCCTTCTCCAGTTTCGTCTCAGATCGGAAGCCAGGAGGTCGAGATGACCAGCAAAACCAATTTCGTGGGAAAAAACGCTCCCGTTTCTGTCGTCGTATCACCAAAGAAAAAAAAGGTAGCAGATATAACTAATAGCCAGCAAGAGAATTTGCCAGATGTTAATAGAGTAAAAGGAGGGCTGTTTAAAAAATCAAAGGGAAAAGAAAACTCTTTTGCTGTCGATTATGCTGAAAGTGATGCTTCTGTCATGTCAGATGTTTATAAAGAAAAACTCCAAAAAATATGTACAATCATCAGTTGATTCGATAGTCTCTGATTTAACATTCACATTTTCTGACATTAAGAAAAATGTGTTTGAAAAAGGGAAGCAAAGCTACAGGTTTGATGAAAGTGATGATTCCGATGATGAGTCTATTTTAAGGAGAGATCTGAATCATGAATCAATGCACATATCTATCACAAATCCTGCAGTGCTCTTAATGGAGAAAAAACATTATGTCAGAAACAATTTTGAAGCAATAAACAGTATTGATTTAAAAGAAAAGATTATTGGCGTAGGAGAAAAAATTGTAATACAAACTGAAAATTCTGAAGCATCTCCTCACGATGTAACAATTACACAGAATGGTTCATCATCTTTAGGAGAAATAATAGAAGAAAAAATTGAGGATTACAACACGAGTATTTCAAAAAATTTGAGTTTGTCTCCTGATGAGAAAACTCGAAAATCTAAAGCAATTTTTGAGCGAAAAAAAAGAGTGTCATTTAGCGAAAAACCCGAATCTGTAAGTTCGTCATTGAGCATCGAAGAAGACAGGAAAGAGGAGCCTTCTTTGTCAGAGACTGCATCTTCTTTTGTCGCTCCTAAGCGACCGTTTTCTGGCCGCTCCATGAGATCGAAAAAACAAGATTTCAACGTATCTTCGGAAGAAACAGTCACAAGCACTGTCAACGAAAAAGTGTCAAAAAAAAAAATTATGGCAACCCAAGTTTCGTCCCCAAAAGTGGATTCTGAAGAAGCAGACAAAAGCGTGGAAAATTCAAATTCATTTTCCGATGCCAGGAATGCTAGGAAATCAGTTGCCGCCCGCAGATCTAAAAAAACGGATGGCTTTCAAGTGGACTTCGATAATACAGAATCTACTCCTCAACAAGATTCGGGACCGCCTTCTTTGTTGGAAACGTCATCTTCTTTTATTGCACCGAAACGACCGTTTTCCCGGCCTTCTACGAGATCCAAGAGAAAAGATTTTCATGTTTCGCTGGAGGAAACGGTTAGCTCCGGAAGCAAAAAAGCCTCGGACACATTGGATTCTCCCTTTTCACCTACGCCGTTCCAAAAACCTACGCCTTCCAAAAAAGTCTCCCATTCGCTCGGCGAACAATTAAAGAGTTTCATTCGCCGAAGTAGATTTTGAGGAAACCGGAAGCGACGTCGTCCAAGAAAAAAGCGCGGAAAAATCCCTTTCCGATACCGGAAGTGCCCGAGCGGCGAGAAAGTCCGTTTTTGCTCGGAAATCTCAAAAAGTGGGGTTCCAAGTCGATTTCGACAAAACCGAATCGTCTCCTCAGGAAGGATCCGAATCAAAAGTCATTCCTCATCGAGAATCAGAACCGAAATCGACTCCTCGTCGGGGAGCGGAATCTCCTCATGAAGGATCCGAATTAGAAGTGACCCCACGTCCTGAATTAGAACCGGAAGTTACTCCTCGTCGAGGATCGACAAAAGTAGCCACTCCTCACCTGGTATCGGAATCGGAAACCCACAATTCGATTTTAAATCAGAGCGGAAGTTCAAGGAAAAGGAAAGAAAAAGAAGTCGAGATGGATACTTTCAACTTTTTCCCCGATAGTTCAGACCGTTTGCTCCCAAGGCAAGACTTCTTGTTCGGGAAAAGACCTCGCAAAGAAGACGACTTTAACGTGAGCTTCGAAGAGTCGCAACAGAAAATCGATTCGGATAAGTCACTCGACCGAACTGATCGGACTTCGCCTAGAAAAAAAATTTTCAATAAAAAAAAGTCTACCGCTAGGTTTGAAGTCCAGCTCGAAGAAACCGACCCAATTTCCACACAAGAATCGGACGTTTCGATGAGTGACAAGAAGAAAATATTTCAGAAAAAGAGTTCCACTCCGAAATTCGAGACGACTTTCGACGAAACGGATCCATTTCAAGCGTTTCCAAAATTTCCGCCAAAGGAAACAGAACATCTTCCCTTCTGCCAAATAGCTCCCCCCTGTCCTCCGTCAGATCTCGAAATTCGGAAGCGACTTTTGGCTCCGCTTCCTCTTTGAACGGGACAGTCATAGATATAACCGCCAAGTCCCTTCTTACGAAAGCCAATACGGAGCTTTACGGAAATCCGACAAACGATTCCGTTTCCACGGACCACGGAGAGATTTCCTACGACGACGGTAATTTGAACGGTTTTTTGTCGGGTTCATCCGAAGAGGATCTCCACGTCCCGAAAGTGGTACCTCCTCCTAATCCGAAATCTCTTCCATCGAATTACCAGGGAAATTTGGAGAATTTGGAACTGAGATTTAAGAAAATGGTGGAAAACGCAAAAACCGAGACCGGTAACAGAAGCTTGCGAAAAGAGGTGTCGGTACCCAAAAAGAAGATTCAACGTGTTCCTCAAAAAGGAGCCAAAACCCCTGGGCGGAGAAAGTTCAAGAGACCTGCCGACTACGCCACCAAAAGACTTTACGATTTCCTGGAAAATAAATTGAAACCGGTTTTTAAAACAGATGCCATCATCGAAGCGGAAAAATTGGTGGAGTGCATATGCGAGACGGTGAGCATCGTAACGCGAAGGAAAACTCATCAAAAGAATGCAATAGACAGCTTGAAAAAGAAAATGGCCAAATTAAAAATTGTGGAAACCACGGCCGATTTTTATCAATTTGTCAGAAATTATCTTCCGGACAGTTTTCGATATAAAGTCATCCCTAGTGTGAGACCATTAACGAACGCAATTTATCCCCCTTCCGATATAGTAAATCCTTTTGATAAAATTTTGTGAAATATCATTGTCCTTTAACCGAGCTTTATCAATTATTTTATTGGACCAATTTTTTTTACAAACTTTTAAATGAAAACTTGTTGTAAATAAAAACTTTACCTACTTTTACTTTAATTTATTTTATTTATAAAATTTGTTCCTTTTTATCATATTTTTAAAAGAGTTGCCAAAAAATTTTAACTCCTCAAATTCTGAAACATTTTTTAGACTTAAACAATATCCAGTTGGATGACTATAGAAGTGAATGATTGGTCTTAAAATAAATTTAAAAAATCCTTAAAAATGGTGAAGTTAACAAATGAAGAAAGTATAGAATTTTTTTTTTTTTTTTTTTTTTTTTTTTTTTTGAGGTGAATAAGGCACTTCGTTCGCTACACAGTGTTTGTTACAAAGTGTCAATGAGATCCTTACCCCATTAAATGTTACATTATGTAATGTTAATATTGGCCTTGAAGATTCCTTTTTTTTTTTTTTTTTTTTTTTTAGTCGTGTTTTTTTGACCATTTGTGAAATGTCAGCGTTGAGGGTGTCCTTACAATTCCGTATTCTCTTCCGAACTGTATCAATGCGGGTAATTCTAATGTTTTTAAAAATAATCCTTTTTCACAAAAGAATTTTTTTTTTTATCAAAATGGAAACCATTTTGTTTTACCATCGGTTATGGTGTAGTTTTCTTCTTAACTCACCTGCTCAAATTATTCAAAAAACAATGCAAAAATTTCTTAAGAGGTTATTTTTAAACATTGATAATTTTACAACCAGCATTCAATGGACCAGACAAATATTTTTCAAAATATCCCAGGGAAAAAAATTAATAACAATTTCTATGGCTTAAGGGTATGCTAGCTATTTCAATACAATGTTAATTTTACATAAGAGAATTTTCTTCAATAGCTTCGCCGCATATGCACCTAGAGAGGTGAAATTTGCGTTAATGGCAAAAGGAGATCTTCTTCTTCAATAATCAGGGTTGTTTTGTCTATTTGCATTTCTGGGGGCCCAGGAAAATGAGCAAAGTCGAAGCTCTAAAATGTCTTTTTTTTTGTTCATTTTCAACTTTAATTTTCAAGTTGAAAAAAGCAAAATTTTAGACTTTGCTACCCTGATTTTTGTTCCTCATTTATTGCAGAATCCGAAAATCTTTCGAAATTTTAAAAAGATCATAAACAAGGAAGCTATTGAGCTTTTCCGAAGAGTCCCTTTTGGCAGATTTTAGGCTTCCTTTTTTAAAATACAAATTGTTTCATAGGACTTTGTTCCACTAAAAAAAAAAAATGAAGTAACGATTTTAAAAACAGGTTTGAACGTTCGAAACCCGTAAGCGTCATATCTTTCTTATGTTTCGAGGAATTTAACCCTTATAAGTAAAGAAATGAGTGACATTTTTTTTACGCTTAATTGGTCAATTCCAAAAATGAATAGTTTCGGAATTTTTTTTGTCTATTTCAACCAGGCTTTTGCTATCCAAACAAACATGAAAAATCCAATGAGTTCAAAAATAATGTAAAAAAAAAAAAAAAAAAAAAAAAAGATGCATTTGATTTTATTTATTTGGTCGTTGAAGGGTCGAATAAATTAAATTAAATCAATATTAAAATTAAATAAATATATGCGATTGATAATGTTCACCGTTACGATTGAATTTGATGATGGTTGTAGTAAGAAAAATTTCGAATTTTAAAAATTAAAATATTTGGGACATAAGCCTTCATCTTAGCAATGGCGGATCCAGGGGGGATGGGGTGCTCGCTCTTTCCTGAACTAAAACCATTTTACAATATGTAAGCTTAAAATGCGGTTTCATTGGAAAATTTTACCCATGATAGAATTTCAAGTTTTGGGCTCGTTTTAAATTTTCCATAAAAATTAAAAAATGTCTGGATCCGGCAGTGCATCTTAAACTAAAATAAAAAATAAATCTGCCTATGGGGTCGTCCATAAAACACGTGAGCAGTTAGGGAAGGGAGGGGTTTTACATATCTAACGTTAGGACTTGTCTCATGTAATAAACATGCCAAAATGAAAATAATTTAAATTTTTTTAATTATGTAATCTAACTCACTTTTTTAAAAAAACGTTCAATTTTACCAGCTTATTTGCTCTAAGTTAAAAAAAAAAAAAAAAAAAAAAAAAAACCTGTTCTTTGCAAAATTTTAGTTCCGAAGAATTTCAGATTTTTAAATGTTTAATATTATTTTTAAAAAATGCGTGGCTGTCGGCATTTTGATCTAATCGAATATGTCCTAAGGATTTTGACCTACTGAAATATGACCTAAAATAATGACCTATTAATAAAATGTCCGAAAATATAAAATAAATTAAAATGACCTAATAAGTGTCATAATGCTCGAAAATAATAAATTTGGTTCTAGGCGAAATTAATCAGATACAAATCCATTAGGGTTGCAAATACAAGCTAGGTATATATTAAAATACTAAAAATTACTAAAGATATACAAAATTATAACATTTATGGATTTTTTTGGGCGACCAACCGGCCTTTTGGTTTTATTGCTTTTACATCTATTTAAAGGAGGCCGACCTACACGCCCTTTCGGCTTTCCCACAGGGGACCGTTGAACTCGAGGTTGACGTAGATTACTGGAAGGTTGAGGTAAAAGATTTCGAACCGGACGGGGATCATATGAAAGGGTTGCTCTTGCTCCACAGGTGAAGAGCTGTGATTTGTAGGGTGAACTTCAGCAAAATGATCGGGCATGGGAATTCGTAGTTATTAACCCTACTTAACGATAATCACCGAAAGTGAAATTCGTTATTATAAGCCGGAGGCTGAACATTTAAGCCCCGTGTCGACGGAAGTATCGCTACATATGCTTCTTCAGCGGATCAATGGTCCTGTGGTGCTACATTGGAAAACTCCAACAGTCATCTTTTACCTATAGAAAGGGAAACTGAGGTTCTATCTCTGCAAGGTGGTTATTTCAGTCAAGCTTCTTCATCATCATATGTAGAGTTACTTCCGTCGACACGGGACTTAAATGTTCAGCCTGCGGCTTATAATAACGAATTTCACTTCGATTTTTTCGGTGATTATCGTTTAAGTAGGTTAATAACTACGAATTTCCCATGCCCGATCACTTTGCTGAAGTTCACCCTACAAATCACAGCTCTTCACCTGTGGAGCAAGAGCAACCCTTTCATATGATCCCCGTCCGGTTCGAAATCTTTTACCTCAACCTTCCAGTAATCTACGTCAACCTCGAGTTCAACGTCCCCTGTGCGAAAGCCGAATGGGCGTGTAGGTCGGCCTCCTTAAATAGATGTAAAAGCAATGAACTCAAAAGGCCGGTTGGTCGCCCAAAAAAAATCCATAAATGTTTATAATTTTGTATATCTTTAGTAATTTTTAGTATTTTAATATATATTATATACCTAGCTTGTTATTTGCAACCCTAATGGATTTGTATCTGATTAATTTCGCCTAGAACCAATTTATTATTTTCGAGCATTATGACACTTATTAGGTCATTTTCATTTATTTTTATATTTTCGGACATTTTATTAATAGGTCATTATTTTAGGTCATATTTCAGTAGGTCAAAATCCTTAGGACATATTCAAGTAGATATTACAGCTAACATCAAATGCGTTATATCTATGCGCGATTAGAGCGAAGAAAAAGATTCTCATTTTTCCAGTGACTTCTGAGGTAAGATATTTTTTTCACCCCCCAAAAATTTTCGTGGGGGAAATATGACCGAACGATTTTTTTATCCCCCCGAACATTTCACGGGGGAGGGGGGGGGGATATGACAGAACGACTTTTAATGAATAAAAAAAATCATTTTTGACTCCCCAAAGATGACGCTTGAGCGTTGCCGTAACAACCGGCCAAAAAAAAAAAAAAAAAGAAATGAAGCGAAATCAGCTAAAGCCTTTGCTACAAAAAAATTAAAAGCCGCAAAAAAAAAATAAAATAAAATAAAATAAAAAATAAAAAAAAAAATAAAATAAAAAAATAGAAAAAAAAAATAAAATAAAATAAAATAAATAAATAAAAAAAGATGAAAAGCAAGTTAAGAAGAAAAAGCCGCGGAGGCAACCTGAAATGAAAACTCTGAAGAAACAAAAGAGGGAAACCCCGAGGAACAGGCATCTCTAATAATAAAAACAAAGAGGTAAAAGAGCCTCGGAGAAAAAGAGAATGGACGAGTACGAGGAAAAAGAAAACAGTACCTGCCACGTAAATTCAAGACCAAGAAAATATTGGAAAAAAATTCAATTTGGATTTTAAAACATGGTACGGTTTCAATAGTATAATGATTCTCACCCGGTCGTCAGAAAACCGATTGTCAACCACCAGTCCAGACAAATCGTGCCCAAAGGGCATCGTAAATTCATATTTTTGCAAACCTTAATACCCCTAACGTAAAAAAAAAATATTTTGCTTTATTGTCAAATGGCAATTTAGTGTAAAATTTCATCATCTTATAATATTTCCTACGGTTTATCGACGGAAAAGGATATCTCCTAAATACATGGTTGCCTACTTCAGAAATTGCAGTTTTTAAAAGTAGCTAGTACACCCTTAAGAGAGGAATGTGATAGGAATAATAGTTGAATTCTATATGGATGGAAAAACTTAAGTTAGGTATAATATTCATCCACAATTGATCTACATCCCTTTTTCCTTCGTATTACATCTATTTTAAATATATATATATATATATATTGAAGAGAGGAATATTAGGAATAAAAGTTGTATTTGGGTTCAAATCAAAACGTTTAAAACCCCATGGAGGTATAAGATTCCAATACAACACATATATCATTCTTTCTAGTGGCTTCTACTAGAACTCTTTATTTCAAAAAGAAATTTTGGAGGAGTGGAAAAGCTATTTTCTAGCCGAAGGGAATGTGCAAAATGTTTGATCTAATTTTCATGCCGAACTTGAAAAAGGGGTTTGCTATTCATATGAAGTTGATAAAAATCACGTCCAATAGGTCTTTTTAGGTATTTTTTTCCTACAAAATGGTCTAAAAATTTCATTTCGTTTTCCGAAACTTTTCTGAAAGTTTTTTGCTCAGTTCAAATCTGTTTCCGACGCCGGTCCCGAATCTAATGTGACCGACAAACATTTATTAGTAATTAAATTATGCAAAATAAATCGACTAGCTGTAATAGACGAGACATTTCGCATCTTATTCTGAGTTTATAAAATTTAGTAATTATGATCCTGTGCTGTATTTAGCTTATGACATGTCGCAATAAGTTATATCTCGCTTATTAATTCGTTTTTGAAAAAAATCTCAACTTGATGATCTTTGTTTTGGCTTTTACAAAAGTATCATGTAATAATTTTACCGTAAAAATTAAAAGCCTATTTTTAAAACAAGATTTAAAACAAAATTTCATATTTCGCGGTGAGTTTGCTTTTCAGTCTTGCACTATATATACAAAAAATTTTCTTTCTGTTGTCATTATGTAATGGTTCAAAATTGTGTATTAGTTGTATTACTGTGTATTTATAATAGTGTAATTTGTAAAGTTTAGCTTATGTAATGTTAACTTATCTAAGTTAAGATTTTTCTGTACCTGATGTTCTTTGCTAAGGTTCTTTGTATACCCTCTGTTGATAATTTATTCAATTTAACCTTTTTTTTTTTTCGACTGCGTTTCATCCTGGTTTGCTATAATCGTATAGCAATCGTGGAATTCAAATGACGTTGACAATACATATACAATACCTATATTATTCGTTCGCATTTTCGTAAATTGAGAAGCACCAATATTCCTATAAAATTGGAACGGTTTTGAATCATTTCATATGAAACGCAGAGCAATAATAGATGAAAAATTATAGGTATTCTGGGTGAATTTCATTTGTAAAATAATTGAAAATTGTATGAAAAATATACGTGATTTTTTAGTACGGGAAGGTTTTCTCCCTCTTCCGGTTTATTTAATGTAAATGTAAAAAAGGAAATATCTCAATGTGTAGAAAGGTACGAATATGCCTCTCTTTGGCTTGGTGACAGGCACGGACTGGGAAGCTTTTAGGGGCGGGGAAAATTAAAAAATAGGGCGCTTTTTTTTTAAAGGAGTTATTTCTTATTTTTTTATTAATTTAAGGGTATGTTTAAAAGTTTAAAAATGGGTTAGTCTTAATTTTTCAATACAGCAATAGTAATGCTAGGCTATTTACATATTTAACGAAAAAGCACTTTCCTCTTTGTTCCCCCGAAAAAGCAAGTCTTGCATTCCTAAAAATTTAATAATTCTAATAATTTTCGATACAATATTTTCTTCTTCTCATCACTTTTTTTTTTTTTTTTTTTTTTTGACTTAACTGAGGCCCGTTTAGTAATGATTCCACATCTTGCCCTTTTCTCCTTTGAATGAAAGCTTTAATCGATACATCATGTTTATCCAATGCCTCGTGTTTTTCACTCGAACATTCACATGCTTCCAATCACTGAAATTCTTGCAAAAAATCGATTCACCATCACTAAAAACTAAACAGATGGTACAGAAAATTTTTTTCGAATTTTCATCATATGTTATTAACCATTGTCGTCTAAATCCTTTAGCTTTATCACTGTGATAAATTGTATCACTATTAAAAGTAAATTTTTTTCTGGTTGTTTCGGATATTTTTCGAAAAAATAAGTTATGTCATTTTTGTTAGGCTTTCATTTTCTCATTTACGCAAATGTCTGTTTTTGTTCACACTTTTTGGCACTCCCTCCCGTCATTAAGATTTTACTTGACTGAACAGTTTTGGCAAATTTGCCAAAACCGTTTGAAACCGGGCTAAAGGTTATAAAAAGGTTGATTTAAAATATTTGCAACTCCACGAGAACTGTAGAATTTTGTTTCCGAAACACTTACTAAATAAAATACGCTTTAAGACAGGCGCTATTTTTAATTGAGACCGAGTCAAAACCCCGACATTCAAAACCCCGACATTGGAAATCGGGGTTTTGAATGACGGGGTTTTGATTTTTGAGTTTATTATATTTTATTTTTAATTTAATTAATTTTATTTTTTATTTTTAAAAATATTTATAAATGACAGGGTTTTGAAGTCAACAGTTAAGTCCTATATACATGGGCGGATCTAGGATTTTTTCCTAGAGGGGGCTCAGAATAGGGAAAAATATTTTCTGGGGGGGGGGGGCTGATACCATTCAGGACATATAATTTTTCAAAATTCTAGGGAAGGCTAGCACCCCACAGCCCCCCCCCCCCCCTAGATCCGCCCATCCCTATATATTAAAACGCTAAGGAAAATAAGCGATGCCCGACACGTACGGAGCCCCTTCCCGACCGATTTTGATGAAATTTTAAGGGGACAATAGGTGCTCCTGACTTCAGAGTCTATGAGCTTTTATGAAATGAACATTTCCCTGAAAGCTCTAGAGAACTGAGAAGTTCTAGGGAGCTTTCAGCAGAAAGTCAAGATACCACACAGACCGGCAGAGACCGACGGAAATTCCACAGACCGAGTGCAGTATAGGACTAAGCTCCCCATAGGAGGTGTTTTAGTATTTCGTAAGACCGGAAGGGGGAGGGGGTTCTCGAAATTCTTCCGATTTTTTATATATGTGGGAGGAGTTTGGAAAATCTCTGTAAGAATTTCTATTGCAATTTATTGCTCAGAAAGTTTTCCATATTTTAATTCTTACTAGTTCAATTACCTTCTATATAAATGCTATTAAATTTCAAAACCCCGACATTTCAAAAATTTTAAAAAATAAATAAATTAAAATAAATAAAAAATAAAATATAATAAAAGGCAAAAAGCAAAACCCCGACATTCAAAACCCCGATATCTAATGTCGGGGTTTTGAATGTCGGGGTTTTGCTAGGGTCCCATTTTTGAGATCTACACTATTACTTGAACTTGGCCAGAATAAAAACTAGTAATTTTTTTGAAAAGAGAGCCGATTTGCTTATTTACGGCGTTTCTTTTCTTGCCGAAACACATGCCCCGATTTCTATTTCTCTTATTACGACTAGCCTATTTATAAAATTCAGATTCAGATTCATTTCCATTTTTTCCCCGGTATTTAATAGTGACCGCAAAAAAGTAACTCAGTAATCTTTCTTTCTCGGATTCGCACGCAAAACTGAAAATAAAAATGCGGCGAAAAATGTAAACAAAAAGGCGGCATAGCAGGTACTTGAAAACAGAACCTCTGGATTTTCGCGGAACAAGTGTAAAAGAAAGTGCATACAAAGGAGTTTCGGATTTTGTCAAAAAAGTTTTATTGCCCTCGATTACAAATAATACAGCCAGCACCCTCCAGGAACTCATTTATGCGAAGTCACATACCAGTCCAAACCGATATTGACAGTTCAATTTCTTAATATTTTGCAAAAAAATTTTTAGTTTTTTTAGTTTTCAAAATAGCGTAATTCAATCAATTTTTCGGCAATTCATAAGGCGCCTTTTTTTCTGTAATTATCTTTGACGTCCTTTGAGAGAGCGCCCTCCTGGGCGCTCTCTCAAAGGGCGCACCGGGAAATTTCCCGGTAAACCTATGGGCCAGTCCGGGCCTGCTTGGTGACAGTTTTAAAATAAGATGGTTTTTGTATTTATTTGGCAGAAAGGTTGTTTTACCTATTTCATTATAAAGGAACCCTCAACTAGAGACCTATATACGGGGAGAACAGTAATATCGGGTAATATCAAGATTCCGCACAGCGGTTGTTCGTAAATTCTTCTACCTTCGCGCCATCTATTTCCGTCGTTTCCAAGAGAGTAACTATTATTTTCGAATATACCGTTTTTGCATTGGGAACAGCTATTTATTGTGTTTTTCATTTATGATTGATGTATAATAGATGATTTTTTTTTCCTTTAAGGTTGGTGATTAGGGTGGTCCACATTTTCCAAAATGTTGTCCGATCGCTGCGTTCCATGAGATTTACTTTCTTTTAGACCTAAATGTTCATGAAAAATGAAAAAAAAAAAAAAAAATTTCGTCACCGTTAAGAGGTGCCGCTTTTTATTAGAAAAAATTAGCCATTTTAAATTTAAAGATTTTTTTTTTTTTTTTAAGTTCACCATTAAATACAAGCATGAAAAGAATTGGTCCGAATAGTCAGACTTAATGTTCTCAGGAATGTAGAATCTCCAAAAAACAATTCCTTGTAAAAAGGTACAGCCAAGTTAATCTTGCAAAAAACCAAAATGCTTCTGCCCTTAAAAGTTCTGATATCAAAAAGGCAGCCAAGTGCCTACTAAAAAAAGCAAATCCTTCTGCCCTCAAATGTTCTGATATCAAAAAGGCAGCCAAGCTTCTTAACGACAGCTTTCATTTAAAATGCCGTTTTTCTACGAAATACATTAAAACTTGGCCGCTTTTTTGCCCTCACAAAAAAACCATTACGACGCGTATTATATAATCAAGTTAAAAAACGTAGCATTTTTCCAATTAGTTTTTCCAATTTACTGTAAGTAATAATCTCCAAAAAACAATTCCTTGTAAAAAGGTTCAGCCAAGTTAATCTTACAAAAAACCGAAATGCTTCTGCCCTAAAAGTTCTGATATCAAAAAGGGCAGCCAAGTTTTTTAAGGACAGCTTTCATTTAAAATGCCGTTTTTCTACAAAATACATTAAAACTTGGCCGCTTTTTTGCCCCCCCCCCCCCCTTGCCGTTACAAAAATATCATTACGACCCTTATTATTTAACAAAGTTAAAAAACCTGCCAATTTTTATTTACTATTTCCAATTTACTCTAAGTAATAAAATTACTGAGAAAAAAAAATGTCAACATAATACTGTTCGTACCTATATGAGTCACATTATGTGGTAAATTTAACAATAATAAATTTAAATGTGCAATAGTAAAAGTCGATACTACACTAAGCTGAAAAGTAAAAGTAAATTTAACTTTTTAATATTGTAAAAGGAATTGAGGGGCACGGAGTGCCCCCCAGCCAAGTTAGTTAACCCCAACTCAGCCTACCCGACTGAGAAGACAGGGGCACGACTCTTGCCCATCTTTACTTTAATCCCAATAGCGCTTATTTTAAACCTCTCTGGATCAAAAACGGTAAATGGTAGATTTTTTTTTCCTTCGTACCCTTATGACAGCTTCCTTCAAGATCAGATATGTCCGATACAGCTTTTTCCAGCTTTACCAGTTTTCGATATATTAAGGCCCAAAATATGGATTTTTTACCGTCAGATATATATTCATATATATATACGATAGAGCTAGAGAGCATATTTCATTTTAAAATTCGAATGCATTAGATGGGAGGCATCCTTTTTTAACGGGAACTCCAAACCTCTCTTTTTATAATTTTGAAGGAAGTTGTCATGATCATTAAGAAAGGCCTATTTCTTTCGAGCTAACAACCTTAAAAAGCCTTTATTGACCGGAGCTCTCTTTTTGTTGACAATAAGAATTCTGAGTGGTATCTGTTCTTACAATATTTTGTAACAAAAGAAAAAAAAAGGTGTTTTTCAAAATAAAAAAAAATTTTTGATTTTTATAGAAAAGGGCATATGGTCTGCATGCTGATAATACATATATCCCTTTAATACACGAAACCTCATTCTTGTGCACCGAGTGCACTAGTCAAGAAATATTTTCGTGTGAAACATTATTGTTAACAAATAATTTGAACTTAAAGGAAAAAATTTTTGAAATAACTTGCAACATTTACTTTGGCCAAAATATTCATTCATTGAATCTGTCTATTATTAGATATTCTACTATTCCTACAAAAAGTTGTGATATCCCCAAAAAACAATTCCTTGTAAAAAGTACAGCCAAGTTAAAGAGCCTTGCAAAAAGAATTGCCAAATGTTCCTGCCCTTAAAAGTTATGATATCAAAAAGGGCAGCCAAGTGCTTACTAAAAATAACCAAATGCTTCTGCCCTTAAAATTCTGATATCAAAAAGGGCAGCCAAGCTTTTTAACGACAGCTTTCATTTAAAATGCCGTTAAAGTTTAGTTAAATTCCTAGTTTAGTTTTGGTTGTTAATTTGGTTTCTTAATGTAATTTTAATAAAAAAAAATCAGAGGTGACTCGCTAATTGATAGTTAATTAATTTTTTGAGTTCACTTTTGAAAAGCTTTTGTTTTATGGAAACATTAAGCGGTTTATAGACCTATTTGTATATTTTGTACGAATTACTATTCGTTACTAAAAGAGGAAATTTTCCGAAAAGAGGCAAAGAATCAATTTGTGACTGACCGCTAGGATCAGCCAGATAATGATTCATAGCTAATGGACTATAGAACCCAACCTCCACCTCCTTGTGGTATATCGTAAGCTTTATCCTGTCATTGGGTATGATGCTTAGATCTAACAGGCAGACGGAGGCAATAGTACTTCATAGTAAAACTGGAAACATGAAAGTGAAATTTCCAGATGCAGTTTGATGTCGGTATTAATTTTTTTTTTTGTCAGTATAACAAAAGAATATTTTCTGAAGATTTTGCAAACCCTGACACATTTCCCAGGCTTGCTCATCATTTACAAAAAGTAGTGATATACCACAAAAACACTTACTTGTAAAAAAATGCAGCCAAGTTAACAGGAACTTGTTTCAAACTTAATAATCTCTTTACAAAAAAAAATTAATTTTTATCAATATGAAAATAATTCTGCCCTTTAAAGTTCTGAAATCAAAAAGGGCAGCCAAGCCTTTGTCTTTTTCATATTTCAATGAATCGCCTTATCAGTATTTTAATTCAAGAAGAACTTTTTTAAGTGTCGACTGACAAAAAACTTGGCCGCTTTTTTTAATTTGAATTCCCCGAAACGTACTGGGTGGCTAAGAAACTAAAAGTTTGTGCAAAAATGGCCACAGTTTTTTAAGGTTATATGAACATTAATAGCTTCACAGGGAATAGTAAAAGTTTTCGGTGAAATCAAAGGAAAATTTGGCTAGCTTAAAACTAAATTACCCATCAGACATTTAAAGGAGCTGGGAAAATTAAAGTTTACCGCTTCACACCAGGCAAATAGAAAAATTAATCCTTCATTTTTCTTTACAAAAAAATTTAAAGCTTTTGCGAAATAGTTAGAAGAAACTATTTCATATAAAAAAATCGATTCAATGCTGATCTCAAATTAGCAAAAGAATCAGTAACTTACTTCTCATGCAATGTTCACTTTAGAATTGAAATTTAGAAAAGAAGAAAAAAATTTAGCATCTGGTTTCCTGCTGAAAAATTAGTAGGTAAAGGTAACATAATAATACCAAATTCTGAAAAAAGCGGCCAAGTTTTTTGTCAGTCGACACTTAAAAAAGTTCTTCTTGAATTAAAATGCTGATAAGGCGATTCATTGAAATATGAAAAAGACAAAGGCTTGGCTGCCCTTTTTGATTTCAGAGCTTTTAAGGGCAGAATATTTTTGTAAAGCATGTTCATATAGCTTGGCTGCCCTTTTCGATATCAGAACTTTGAAGGGCAGAATTATTCCCCGGTCGAAATGTAACCTGATAAATTGATGATTAATACAAGCTTTATCCCTAAAATTTTCATCTTATAATTTCTTTTACCAAACTTTTTCCTAATCGTACGTGACTTAATTTTAGGACATGAATTATGCAGTAAAATACATGTACGCGTTGCTAATTTTTACCGGTTGAAAGACTGGTAATCAGTAATATGGAAAAAATTTGAAAAAGGAAGGAAAAAACCATGTAAGCATTCCTCAAAAATACATGCCATTTTCCTGTTCTGTTCGTGGACTTTTTCGGATTAAAACGTTATGTTAATAGTACGTAATATAAATTTCTGTTAGGTAAAAAAAACGTAATATTCATGTATCCGTTTCTGATTTTACCTGCCATATTACTGTTAAACATTGTTACGAAAAAATTTTTGAAATCGAAGGAAAAAACTACGAAAGCATTCCTTACAAATACATATGATTTACCTGCTCCTTTCACGGACTTTTCAAGATTAAAAAGTTATGTTCAAAATAGGAAGGAAAACTGTTTGGCAGGTAAAAGGAACGTAAAATTTGTTTATCTGTTCCTAGGTTTTACCTTCCTTTTCAATAGTAACAATGGTTTGGTAAAAATAAGGAAAAATTATGAAAAGTGTTCATTGGAAATACATATGTTTTACCTGTGTTGCATTCATGAAATTTGCAAGATTAAAAAACCATGTTTAAAATTGGGAGTAAAATTTTTTTTCTGGTAAAAGAAACGGTAAATTTATGTCACCGTTACTGGCTTTTACCTGCCGTTTCACTGGTAAACATTATTATGGAAAAAAATTGAAATAAAAGGAAAAAAATATGAAAGCATTTCTTGCAAATACATATGATTTCCCTCTGTTTCAGTCCAGCAATAGAGTCAAGATTAAGGAGCAACGTTAGAAATGGAAATACAATTTTCGTCAGGTGTTATAAACGTAGAATTTATGTATCATAGTTCCTCGTTTTTAAATGACTTACTACTGACGGAAAGGTTTGAAAAAAATTTAAAGAAAAGGAAAAAACCATGAAAGCTTTCACTGAAATTAGTACTTTTTCCTGTTGCATTCATGACATTTTCAAGATTGAAATACCGTGTTTAAAATAATAAATGATGAGTACATCTGAACAGGACCATTTTCGTGAAGGTTCAAGTTTTTCCTTATTTATGCTCTTTGGCACAGCTGAGAAAGATGGATAGGATGCATTTTATCATAACACAGATTAGATTTATTTTTTGGTATTATACTCATGTTTTCAATTCCTTCATAGAAAGCGATACTGCAGTGTTGCTTTAATTAAACCAGAAATAAATAAACTCAGTTAATTTTTAATAAAAGTTTCCTTTCCAATGCAACAAATTTACATGAAAAGAAAGTATTTCTTAAGTGCTCTTTTAATTTCAAATTCCTAAATAAACAATAATTACAACCGGTTTTTTAAATTTCTTATCCATGGCTGAGAAATACATTCCTCATTTAAACATGAAATAATCATAGAAAAGGTAATGTAAATCCGTGTTAAATTGATTCGGAATTCCGGAAAGATCTTTCCGAAATTTCAATGAAAAAGGACAATGGACAATAAACCATGGCACTTAATATGGGTTAGTTTCTACTCGATTTGTCATGTCTTGAGTGGTTTAGTTGGTAACATCGCAGGGTTGATTGGTTTAGGTGTGAGAGGTCTTAGGTTCGAATCTTGCTAGGTGTAATGATTTTTTCAAGGTGTAGGGATTTTTTAAGGGTCAATTCTCATTTAAGATGGACATCCGTCGTTATTCAGCAACAATAACAAAAAAATGAGCTTCGAAATAATTAAAAATATGCCCCTGATTATTATTTTATTTTTTTTATATTTCAGGCCTAAACCGTATCAGTAACCTTATATATTCCCATGTGTTTCTGACTTAATGATTTTATATGAAATCAATAAAATCGCGATAAGTCTATCGTTTATACCGTTTTATACCGCACCATATACTGTAATTAATGAGTATTTATAAGTTTTATCGTCCCGATTTTCATATATTTATTGCGAATTTCTATGGGAATTTTTACTCGGGGATACGTGTCTTATTCGTTGTTTTTCAGTAGAAATAAGGAAAAAAAAATTGATAGCCACGAATAAATCATTTCTATATGTGTACCTGTAACAGAATCTGAAAGAATAATTTATGGATAACACATTTCAAAAATAGTAAAAAAACATGTTCCACTAATACCGGGACCTTTTTAACAGCTATCTTTTACATATATGATTGGTATTATTTCATGGATTATTTGGTTAGAGTGGAGAATCTGGGTTAAAATTTTATAAGAATTTTATAAAAATTTTATAAAAATTTTATAAAAATTTTATAAAAGTTTTATAAAAGTTCTATAAAATTTTTTTTTCAAATTTTGCACTTTTTTGACTAATTTTGTCTAAAATTTTGTCCATTTTATATAAAATTTTTATAAAAATTTTATAAAAATTTTATAAGAATTTTATAAAATTTTATAAAAATTTTATAAAACTTTTATAAAACTTGTGCAACAAATGCATTCTTCTTTTTTGGTACATTCAACGGAGCTTAGATGTTTTTCCGAGCTGGAAAAAATTTTTTCCCAGTATTTTTCTGCCTTGCATAAGCCAAAGATGGGCGCAACGATTTTTCAGATATCCGAATCCCGTACACAATTGTAATCGGTAAATCAAAAAACAACCTAATTCTTCCTACTACCTGAATACATCTCAGCTATATGTTGAATGCACTATAGGGACACAAAATTTTCCAATTGGTGGAGAAATTGTTGATACGTCAGCGGGAAAGGAATAAGAAAGTACAAAGCGGAAGTGAAAACGTGCCACTGGCTAGGATGTTGATTATGTCGGGCATATAACTTTCTTCGTTTCCCCTGCATTATTTTATTTATAGCACCGATAGGTGAATGCAAGTTGTTGCCATTGTCAAGAAGGGCAACCCTTTGCAATGCTACGCATCTTTTTAACAGATACGTATTGTGAAACTGGTTAGAATCAAGCTGTTTTGATAGGAATGACTTCTCCCAAGTGTCGTTATATTTTCAAGTAAAACTAAACGCGACGGACGCCAACTGATCCACCTAAAGTTCTTATTCACCAGCCAGGCAGCGGTCCAACAAACAAACCAACCAACCAAACAATCAATCAGTCAATCAATCAATCAATCAATCAATCAATCAATCAGTCAGTCAGTCAGTCAGTAAGTCAGTCTGCCAGCGTATCATCTTAAGCGTCTATAGAAGGTAGCTACATTGCTGCTTGCGGCTGCGGATAAAACAAGTGTAGTCAGATCGATTTTTATTCATTTATTAGCGGTGAACAACCATTTTCTGACTATCTAAATTACGAGTTTTTATATATATTTAACAGTATCAATATTGCACCGATAGGAATTAGTCATGACATATTTGGTTTTCGGAAATGTAATATCAAATAAGTTTAATTTTTAATTTAATTTTTATTTTTGGCAATTTTATTTTTAAGAACAAAACAAATTCTTTCCATGACTTTGATAAATACTTTGCAGATCTTTTTTGTGCGTTCTGTCTCTTTTATGACACACAAAATTAAATTGGAAATATGCATGACTACCAAATATGTCATGACTAATTCCTATCGGTGCAATATTGATACTGTTAAATATATATAAAAACTCGTAATTTAGATAGTCAGAAAATGGTTGTTCACCGCTAATAAATGAATAAAAATCGATCTGACTAGACTTGTTTTATCCGCAGCCGCAAGCAGCAATGTAGCTACCTTCTATAGACGCTTAAGATGATACGCTGGCTGGCAGACTGACTGACTGACTGACTGACTGATTGATTGATTGATTGATTGATTGATCGATTGTATGGTTGGTTGGTTGGTTGGTTGGTTTGTTTGTTGGACCGCTGCCTGGCTGGTGAATAAGAACTTTAGGTGGATCAGTTGGCGTCCGTCGCGTTTAGTTTTACCTGAAAATATAACGACACTTGGGAGAAGTCATTCCTATCAAAACAGCTTGATTCTAACCAGTTTCACTATACGTATCTGTTAAAAAGATGCGTAGCATTGCAAAGGGTTGCCCTTCTTGACAATGGCAACAACTTGCATTCACCTATCGGTGCTATAAATAAAATAATGCAGGGGAAACGAAGAAAGTTATATGCCCGACATAATCAACATCCTAGCCAGTGGCACGTTTTCACTTCCGCTTTGTACTTTCTTATTCCTTTCCCGCTGACGTATCAACAATTTCTCCACCAATTTGGAACATTTTGTGTCCCTATAGTGCATTCAACATATAGCTGAGATGTATTCAGGTAGTAGGAAGAATTAGGTTGTTTTTTGATTTACCGATTACAATTGTGTACGGGATTCGGATATCTGAAAAATCGTTGCGCCCATCTTTGGCTTATGCAAGGCAGAAAAATACTGGAAAAAATTTTTTCCAGCTCGGAAAAACATCTAAGCTCCGTTGAATGTACCAAAAAGAAGAATGCATTTGTTGCACAAGTTTTATAAAAGTTTTATAAAATTTTTATAAAATTTTTATAAAATTCTTATAAAATTTTATAAAATTTTTATAAAAATTTTATATAAAATGGACAAAATTTTAGACAAAATTAGACAAAAAAGTGCAAAATTTGAAAAAAAAATTTTATAGAACTTTTATAAAACTTTTATAAAATTTTTATAAAATTTTTATAAAATTTTTATAAAATTACTTTTTCAAGATTTTTTTATAAGAATTTTATAAAATTTTATAAAATTTTATAAAAGTTTTATAAAATTTTAACCCAGATTCTCCACTCTAACCAGAATGGGTTAAATGGACAATAACATTCTATTTTTTTTAACATAAAAAAATAGCGGGCCCTTTTTTAGCAAGTGAACATAAAATTTGTTACTGTGGATATAACAGTTTTTTTTATGTATTTGCCGAATATCATTTCCTTTCTTCATCTAATGGGTGGAAAATAGTTAAATCTTCGCTTTTAATATAACTGCTGAAATATTTCATTTTTAAAGTCGATATCACTTTTGAACGAAATTTTGGAACAAGTAGTGGATATTTTAAATTCTAGTAAATAAGTGTAAGGATTTTTTTTTTCTTTTTTTTTTTTTCAAAATTAAGTTTTTATTTATTTTGTCATGAATATGAATAAAGATGCAACCATTTAAAAAACATTTCTACATGAAATCATTTACCCGCATTTCAAATTTTCACCACTTGTCCAAAAATTTCGTTCAAAAGTGACTGCGGCTTTAAAACTTGTAAATATTTTTGTACGTTTATTAAAAACGATAAATCAAATATTTTCCACCCATGAAACGAAGAAAAGAAAACGATATTGATATTCGGCAAAATATGTAGAAAATTGATTCTGCTAGTACCAATTTTAACTTCTGGTTAAAAATAGATTACACAAATGTCTTTCCAAGCAAGATTTTGATAGGTAATCCTCTCCAATTTTTTTACCCTTATAATTAAAACAAAAAAAAAAAAAAAAAACAAAAAAAAAATCTTACTCGAATATGAGTGCATATCCCTACGTAGGACTACGTCTTTGGGGTACTGTTCTAATATTGCTAAATTGAAACGATAAAACGGATAAAAACGAATTTTTTTGCTCGTTTTTGATCAAAAAAATCGAATTTTTTAATAAAAATATTAGTTTCTTTCCAGGCACGAAAAAAACTTAAAATTTTTTATGCAAAAGGTTGAAAGCTGAAAAACATTAGTCAAAATTTTAATTAGTCTTCAAAGCTAAAATTTTAATATTAAAACACTGCTTTAGCTCATATTCTTGGCTAAAAAAAAGCAAAAAATTAAAAAATGTAGTGAACATTTTATTTAAAATTTCGAAGTTCTTGTTTTGTTCATGCAGTCTAATTTTAATACTTAAAAAAAGATATTTGAAAAAAAAAACGGCGAAAGTTAAAAAAAAACAGTTAAATAAAACAAGAAATTTTCAAGTCCTTGAATTAACAACTTTAAGCTTCTTGAAAATTTTCAAGAATTTTTTAAAGTCCTTGCTTTCGTATATGTTGTCTTTACTATTAAAAAAGGCCAAAATTAAAAAAAAAAAAAATAGTCAAAATATTATTTAAAATTTAACTTTTTTAAAAGTAAAATTTACAAGAAATTTAAGTTCATTCTTTCGTTCACGTCGTCTAATTTAAATAAAATTTTAACTTTAAATTTTTTGTATTTTTTAGAAAATGGATTGTACTTTAAAAAAAGTTAAATTAAAATATAACATTTTACTATTAAAACAGGCCAAAAGTTATAAAAAATAGTGAAAATATTATTTAAAATTTTTATATTAAAACGATAAAATATTAATTTCTGATGCGAACAGGGCCCACCTGGACAGAACCCGGACAGACAGATTTCTCCAGGACCGAGCCCCAAGACATATAGTCCTGCGTCAAAAAAAGAAAAACGTGAAATAAAAAAACATGAATAAAAAAACTCGAGAAAAAAAACATAATTAAGAATCACTGTAATCCGAATGACACTCTCCTATGACTCAATTTTAAAAATTAAATACCCAAGTGGACAGCGATACCATACCGCACCATTTTTATACCATAAAACCCAGTTTTATACCATAAAAACACCATAAATATGGCATAAATTAATGAGGATGTCGTAAGTTACTGTTTTACACCATTTTACTCCGTTTTACACCGTAAGAATGGTGTGAATAGCCAAGTACACCAATATGTATGTCTTAAATAATTATTTTACACCATTTTATACCATTTTACACCGTTCTATGCCATAAGAATGGTGTAGCGATCAAAGTACACCAATAAGTATATCATAAATGATTGTGTTACACCGTTTTACACCGTTTTACGCCATAAGAATAGTGAAGCGACCAAAGTACACTAATAAGTATGCCATAAATTATTCTTTTACACCATAAGAATTGTGTAGATACCAAAAAACACCATTAAATATATCATAACTACACCGTAAGAATTTACAATCAATTCCTTTGGATGCCATAAGCTCGCCCTAATATACAACAGGATTTTTAATAAGACCATGTATATTGCCGTAAATAATATTACACCATTTTTATACTTCACGGTGTAGCGACGAAAATACAAAAATAGTGTGCATCTTAAATTACGCCTACAGTGGCTTTTATAAAAGCTTTTTTTTCTTTTAAATCAAAAATAAATAAAAAAGTACTTAAACCCTGGAATCCAACTAAATATCGGTATTTGTCTAACCACTAAATGTTGGCGCGAATATTGAAAAGTCCGGAGAAAAAGGACCATCTTAAGTAATTTCATTTTTAAGCTGATTTTTTCGTTTAATACTGCTTTAATTTCGTTTAAAGCAATATTGGACAAAAAGTTCAGCTTTAAAAAAGAATTAATTAAAGTCTGCGGACCATTTTCCCTAAAAATGGGCTATCACTTCCGTTTAAATGCGCGACAACCTTTAGTGCAATAAAAGATATCGATTTTTTTTCAATTTTGTAATGGCCGAGAAAGTACAAAACGGTGTCTTATATTTAAAAACAAATACAAATTCGGAAAACAAAAAATTACGTATCAAAAATACCATGATTTAGGTTTCTTCAAGGTTTTACAGACTGAAGCTCAAACCTTAGATTAAAACAAAAGTCAAATTTGAATTCAGCGACGTCGAAAACTCCTTAGTACCAAATTTTGTCCTGATCGGATAATGAATAAAAAAAATACAAGGTGAAACGGATGAAACGTGAACTATAAATATAAGTTTGCGTTTGTTCATTAGATTTCTCAGAAGATTTTACAGTGTAGTTGGTATAGCGTCGGAGTTTCACCCTGAAGGACCAGGATCGATCCCAGCAGGAGGCAGATTGAGAAACGTTTTTTCTGAGATGGGCATGGAAGGTTGAGGTATATTGTTACGCATTATGACGTCAATAGTCGATAAGTGTCAAAATTGGGCTAATTTTTTAATTTTCTGGACCCCCATTTTTTTTAAAATACAATTTACGGTGTAATATGGTATATCGGATTTATGGTATAATTTGGGTGTATTATGGTATCCAAATTTTATAGTGTAAATTGTATTACACCATAACACACCCTAAGTATACCATTAAGAAAAGTCTAAAAAGATACCATAACTTTGGTGCGGTATGGTATCGCTGTCCACTTGGGATAAACGTTTGCTTGCTTTTGTTTCTAACAGAACCGGGAACGGGAACGGGTTTTGTTCCCGTTTCTGTTACCGTTCCGTTCTTTTTTACCAACTCTTCGTTTTTGGTTTCCGTGATTGTTTCTACTTTTATTTACCATTAGTTTCTGTTTCCATCCGTTTTTTCCTCCAATGTTTTATTTGGTTTCTGATACCGGTACTGGGTTTTCGTATTTTTGTTGCTGTTACAACTTTCGTTACTTTTTTTTTACCACCGTTACCGTAGTTCCGTTTCGGTTACCGTGTTTTGCCAAATTTTTCCGTCGGTTTGGGTTTCTCGTTTCTGTTCCGAATTCAGTTTCGATGAGTTTCCAGTTTCGTTAACGTTTCAAGATAATAAATAATTCGTTTCCCGTTTCGTTCCTGTTCCCATATTTAAAAAATGGCCGTTATTTATCGTTTTTCGTTCCGCGTTTCGTTACCGTTCCCAATCACTGATTTGAATCGGATTTAAAATCGGAATCAGATTTGATCGATGGAAACTAATCGGAATCGGAATCGCGAAAATTCCTTCCGTAGTTTAGAATCGGAATCGGAATCGGAATCGGAATCGGAATCGGAATCGGAATCGGAATCAGCATGTCATCCCTGACTGTAATAACGGTATTGTCGTGCTTTTTAAGTCAATCTGAATCGAAAATATTTTTTTCGGATGCCGATGCCGATTCCAATTACTTTTGAAATAGAGAATTTAGATTTCGATTTCGATTCCGATGAAAATCTAATCGGAATTTCCGCCCAACCTGCAATTAAGATTCAGCTTAAAAGTCATTCCAAACCATTCAAAATAACATTTAGTCCTGACTGAGTTTCACTTTATATGTAAACAGCAGTGCACGTACATTATTTTTACGAATGTGATTATTTAATGATTCATCTCTTTTTTTTTTTCTTATTTCAGACCTAAAAGTGAATCAGCAAGAAAGCCAGATGTAAATGTCAAAAGTTTTTCCTCGACGTCCTTCACTTGTTACATTAAAGGTAAGCAAAAAAAAAAAAAAAAGTCAAACGTAATTATTTTATGCGTTTTTAAAAAAAAAATTTCGAAATTTAATTCTGATTTCATGTTTGGAAATTACTGCATGTGAAGCATCAAGATTTATTTTTTCACGAAATTCCGAAAAAAAAAAAATAGTTCATTGCCTCGTTTTAAATTTTTTTTTTTCGAGTTTCGGCAAAAAGCCATTTCCCTGTCTCGTTAAAAATTTACTTAAATTCATAAAAAAATAAATTAAGCTAAAGGAACGCGTGTGTGAATCAAAAGCAAAGAGAGCGGTTGATTATTCAAGATTGGAACAAGGCGTTTTTAACACTAAAGCAAAAATTACAACATCTTAGAGGTCGAACTTATTTTTAGATCAATAAATAAACTCGCGAAATTGTCAAATCAAAAAAAAAAAAAAAAGTTGGCGGTTTTCAACCTCTGTTGGCTAATCAAAATCACCCGCGCTGCATGATAATACATCTGTTGTTATTTAATTAATAATATATCAATAAATACTTACGTAAAATCGTTTAATTTCTACATCAACTAAAGTTGTGTAGTTCGTTCGTTTTTAATTTTGTTTTTTTGAAATATTATTTTCACATTATTTAATTAAAAAAAAATGGGAAGGGAAAGTAAAAAATATAAAAAATATATAAATTTTTTTTTTTTAATGTAAATAAAAACAATGACTTAATAAAAATAAAAATGGAGGAAGTGTTAAAACATGTGAATATATTTTCGAAAAGAAAAAAAAAAAAAAAAAAAAAAAAAAAAAAAAAAAAAAAAAAGAATCCCGGGAAGCGAGCGGCTTCCACGCGGAGCCAACGTCCGAGCTTGCACTGAGCTTAATTTGTTAATAAATGAGCTTTTAAATTATTTGCTTTTCAACGCGCCGGTCAGTGGCGGATAAATTGCAAAAAAAATTACTGAGGGATAGGCATTTAATTATGGGTATATTTGATTAGGGTAATAGCGCTAATTACGTAAGCATAGTCGGGGGGAGATGGAGATGGAGATGAAGATGGGGGGGGGGGGGGGGGGGGGAAGATTCCATAGAAATCGTATGTTAACGTTAAGTCTTCAGCAGAGGTTCGAATGCCGATTTTGACTTTTAAAAAAATTTGATGCCAATGCTAGCTTCAGCATCGGCCAAGATGTCCAAGCTTCAGATCCCTGGTCGGGAATCCCCTTTAGATCTCAGATCAAGTTTTCTCTTAGGAACAAATCTAAATTTTATTGAGAAATAATTTACTAATCAATCTCGAAAAATATTGGCATTCAATAGGAAATATAAAAAACAGTCAAAATGCAAGTCACTTAATTTTTTTTTTTTAATACAAAAATCAAAAAACGCAGTCTTTTAAAACCAAATTTAACTAAAAAAAAAATTCAAAAATTACTTTTTATTTCTGTTACGACTCGATCTCCTTACATCGATTATTTCTACCGACAACGACTTCTCTTTTAACATCGGTTTCGGTTTCTTCTTCGATTCTTCCGTTAATTTCAGTCTCTCCTCGAATGATTCGAACAAATCCACGCTGACGTCATTTTCCGATTTTTTCGCCGCAGCAGCTTCATCTTCGTCCTCCAGCTGAAGGACACTAGCTTCCGGAAACTTAGCCGGAGCTTCTTCCTTGTCCTCGTCTTCGCTCTCCTGCAGGAGTTTCCTCCCTTCGATTTTTGAAACTCTCGGAGTTTTTGCGATTTTCAAATTTTTATATTTCCTCGGGACTTGATCGACCTTTTCGGTTCCCGCTATTTTAGCGGCTGCTTTTTCCTTGTTTCCCGTTTCCAGATTTTTAGCGGCTCCTGCTTTTGGTTCCTCCTCCTCGTCCTCGCTCTCCTCCAGCAATTTCCTACCCGCTGTTTTCGAGTCTCTCGGAGTTTTTGCGATTTTCAAACTTTTATATTTGTTCGGCTCCAAATTTTTCTTCGGGACGTGACTCACCATCGGAGTCGAAATCGAATCGAATTCAATCGGCCTCGGATTCACAACGGGGGACAAAGGCTTCTTTGCGGTTTCTCTTTTCGCCAGGACCAAAGCCGTCAGTTTCAACTCCAAAAATCTCCATTTTAACAATTTCTCTTCAAATGTTAAAGTTTTTAAGATTTTATCGATTTTTCCGATTAAATTCATGACGTCCGCCATGACGTCACCTTTGACCTCCGAGGATAATTTGAAAAAAGCGTAATTAATCAAGCATTTGGCGGAGTGAAACCGAGTTAAATCCGTTTTAAAATCCAAACTTCCCGTGAACTGTTTGACGGACCCCTCGATTTCCCTCGTTAATTTTTGATTCTGAATCGACAAATTCGATTTTATCAATTCCAAATTTTCGCAAGCCGCTCTGTAGCAGAAATAAGCTTTTTTCAGCTGGCTCTTTTTCGTGAGGCATTTCCCGTCCAAAGTCAGCGTGTCGATGATGAGGAGTTGAATTAAAATATTTTGACATGAAACGCATTGGCAGTTTTCAGGGTGATTCAGACGATCGAATTTGGTTTCGCTTCTTTTTATTTCGGAGGCGAAAGGAGACACGTCGCGTTCTCTTCGGTATTTCGTGTCTTTGTCGACGAAGCGAACGGGGCTTAGAGGCCGAGGGGAAATGGCTTCTTCCGGATGAGTTCTAGGCACGTTGAGGTATTCTTTGACCGATTTTTCAGGCTGGAATTAAAAGAATAAAAAATTAATAAATATTATTCGAAAAATGGGAATGACATCGTTTTCGGATGGACTTTTGGTTTCAGGTCTAAATTTGCCTACTTTTTTAAGAAAAGTGTGACTAAAATTTTGCAGGTTTTTGTTCCTTTTTAATTAAGTTTCGACGCAGTACGAATTAAATTTAAACTTTTCTTAAGCTATTGAAAAGACAAAACGAACTGAGTTAAATGGAATTTTTAGAAATTAAATTTAAAAAATCAAAAGCAATCGAAATTAAATTAAATTATTAAAATTGAAAGCAATCAAATTAAATTAAATTAATAAAATCAAAAGCAATCGAAATTAAATTAAATTAATAAAATCGAAAGCGGTAGAAATGAAATGAAATTAATAAAATTGAAAGCAATCAAATTAAATTAAATTAATAAAATTGAAAGTAGTCGAAATGAAATTAAATTAATAAAATTGAAAGCAAAAAAATTAAATTAAATTAAATTAAATTAATAAATTCGAAAGCAATCAAAATCAAATAGAATTGATAAAATTAAAAGCAATCCAGATTCAATTAAATTAAATTAATAAATTTAGGCAATCAAAATTAAATTAAATCAATAAATTTCAAAGCAATCAAAATGAAAATAAATTAATAAAATCGAAAGCAATCGAAATTAAATTAAATTAATAAAATTGAAAGCAATCGAAATTAAATTAAATTCAATTAATGAAATTGAAGGCAATCGAAAAGGGCAGTCTCCACTTAATAACGTTCGCCGCATTCACGTTATCCGCCTTCGCGATTAACGTATTCGCATCGGAAGTTTTTTTGATCTTTCGTCTACGATTTTTTTGATTATCTTCTGCTTTTTTTTGTTTACAAACATTAAAAATGGCGATTTGCAAGATGTTTTTACGGATTTAGAAAGAAAAGTTTTAATTTGGGCATGGGGAAGATACTAAATCTCTTCCAAAATAAATCCTGGATCAACCAGACTTGTATACTTAATGAAATATACGGTATTTTTTATATGCCAAAAATGTTTACGGGAGTAAAATCTGCAAAGTACTTCCGGTATGATTACGTTAATCGCGAAGGCGGACAACGCGAGTGCAGTGAATGTTATCAAGTGGAGACTGCCCTAACTAAATTAAATTAATAAATTCGAAAGCAATGAAAATTAAAATAAATTAAATTATTAAAATCGAAATCAATTGAAATTAAATTAACTGAATGGAGTAAACTAATTAATCAAATCATAATTGAACATGATTCAATCGAATTAAATTAAATTAAATTAAATTAAATTAAATTTGATCTTTGAACTTACAACATACAAAGCCTAAGAAATTTTTAAGAAAACTTAAATTTTTTCTTTACCTCGACACACTGTATGGATCCGATCATCAAGATATTTTTCAACTTGTTAAGCTTTATTTGGCAGTCATCGAATTTTTCGCACAAAACATCGATTTCCGCTAATTTGACTAAAATCTCCGCAATCCTTGTCGGTAGAACTAATTTTTGAGTGATCTGATACAAGTCCTCTAGGAAAAGCCGCATGAAAGTCGTTTGTTGGTACAAGCCGAAATACTCCACTGCCCACATGTTAACTTCGATGACCGTCAGCAGTAGCTCGGTATATTCAGTCTGAGAAAATGATTCTGAAAAAGATAAAACGAATTTAATTTAGTCCATTTAATTTGAATTAAATGAATGGAATTACATAAATTAAATCAAATCAAATGAATTAAATTAATTTAAATTAACTAAATGAAATCTAATAATTGAAACCCAGCGAGCGAGTTTTAACGGCTGTCGGCATTTTGATCTAATCGAATATGTCCTAAGGATTTTGACCTACTGAAATATGACCTAAAATAATGACCTATTAATAAAATGTCCGAAAATATAAAAATAAATTAAAGTGACCTAATAAGTGTCATAATGTCCGAAAATAATAAATTTGGTTCTAGGCGAAATTAAATCCAATTGGATTGCAAATAACAAGCTAGATATATATGAAAATACAAAAAATTACGTAAAAACGTAAAAGTTTTAAACGTAATACTTTTTAAAATGACGCGCGAAAAGTCAGTCAAGCTTCTTCAGCGGATCAATGGTCCTGTGGGGCTACATCGGAAAACTCCAACAGTCATCTTTTACCAATAGAAAGGGAAACTGAGGTTCTATCTCTGCAAGGTGGTTATTTCAGTCAAGCTTCTTCATCATCATATGTAGAGTTACTTCCGTCGACAAGGGGCTTAAATGTTCAGCCTCCGGCTTATAATAACGAATTTCACTTCGATTTTTTCGGTGATAATCGTTTAAGTAGGATTAATAACTACGAATTTCCCATGCCCGATCACTTTGCTGAAGTTCATCCTACAAATCACAGCTCTTCACCTGTGGAGCAAGAGCAACCCTTTCATGATCCCCGTCCTGTTCGAAATCTTTTACCTCAACCTTCCAGTAATCTACGACAACCTCGAGTTCAACGGTCCCCTGTGCGAAAGCCGAAAGGGCGTATAGGTCGGCCTCCTTTAAATAGATGTAGAAGCAATGAACCCAAAAGGCCGGTTGGTCGCCCAAAAAAAATATCCATAAATGTTTATAATTTTGTATATCTTTAGTAATTTTTAGTATTTTAATATATACCTAGCTTGTTATTTGCAATCCTAATGGATTTGTATCTGATTAATTTCGCCTAGAACGAAATTTATTATTTTCGGACATTATGACACTTATTAGGTCATTTTAATTTATTTTTATATTTTCGGACATTTTATTAATAGGTCATTATTTTAGGTCATATTTCAGTAGGTCAAAATCGTTAGGACATATTCCAGTAGATATTAAAGCTAACAATCGTTTTAACGTTTTGAATTGACTAGAATTAAGATAATTAAATTAAATTAAATTAAATTAAGTTAAATTAAATTAATTTAAACTAACTCGTTGCTTCCGCTTTGATCCCCGAATTAAGAAAGCTGAATCCTTTGTAAATGATCGCTCTCATGTCCACGTCCGAACCGAATTGAAATTTTTCGATGTAACTCGGATAAAGGCAAAGGAAATGGCAGAGCAAACACCAAAATTTCCCGTTGTAAATGTAGAAATTGAAAATTTTCAATGTTTCCAGCTCCGTTTTGATTCTAGACAAATATCTAAAACAATCGGAATCGTTTTGTTGTTTCAAATGTTTGGAAGCCATCGTCAGCCAATATCTGACGACGACATGACGGTTTTTCTCGATTTTAGCCATTTCGTCCGCTATGGATTCCGCTTCCAGGAGTAAATTGCATTTGTCCACGTGTGTGCATTCTTCTAAGACGTAACTAATACCTGAAAGAAGAAGGAATAAATAAAATCAATTAAGAGGAGGCTTCACGGAATACAAGAAGGAATGGCTGTTTTGTCGAATACTCGATTTACGATGAAAAAATCCAAATTTTAGGTGTCTAACGAACTCCTCTGATATATCCCGGAAATTTTAATGCAAGTTTCAACTTGTCTAAAATGTATGGACGGCGGGAAAATAATTTCAAAAAAAAATTGCGGTCAAAAATCTTTGATTTTGTTTTCCTGGTTTTTGTTTGCTTGGAACAAGTTGAAACTTGTACCAAAAATACAAGAAGAAGTCAAAGGAGTTCGTTAGATACCTGAAATTCGATTTTTTACCCCGTAAATCGAGTGTTAAACAAAACAGCCATTCCTTCTCCAATTCCGTGAATCCTCCTCTTAAAACGGATACCAAATGAATTGAATTTAAAAAATTCATCCAAATTAAATTGAACGAATTGGATTAAACTAATTAAACTGAGTTACGAATAGGGTCGAATTTAGTTAAAGTAGTTCAGTACAATGGAATTAAACTAAATTGAATTAAATTACATTTAACGAATTAAAAAAATTAAGCTACAGTAATTCTGTACATCTGAGTGTTCAAAACTTGACCAAGTCCATTAAATTGATTTTGTAAAAAGAATCTTTTTAGCCTAATAAGCTTACCGCAAAAGTTGTTTTCTTACAGTAAAAGATTTTTCAGATTTGGTCGAGTTGCACAGAAGTAAATTGAATCAAATCAAATCAAATAAAATAAAATAAAATTGAATTTAATTATAGGAGCCGAAAAGAATTAAATTAAACAGTAATTGCTTTCAGTTATAAGTAAAAGCAATTATTTAAGTAATTATTTAATTGGCCACAGTATAATTAAATTGATTTTATTTGTAATTGATTTTGTAGAATTAAAATACGAATTGAGCAGAAAAATTTAATTTAAATTTAAGAAGTTGAATCAAAATAAATTTAATCAAATTTAAAGAATTAAATTAAATTCGATTCAATTAATTAACTAAATTAAATGGAATTAAATTAAATTCTGTACCTCAGTGCAGAACTACACCAAGTCCATTCAAGGATTGCAACTTCTTATTTCAAACCCGACTTTACAAAGCATATACAAGCGTTGCCAACTCATATTAATGTCTTCTGCGAGTTCTTTTCTGCTTTGTTTGTTAACAAAATAAACTTGCTAGCAGAAGGCGTAAAATCAGCACTGCCAACAGTTGAGCCTGTATACCTTTTGTAAAGTCGAGTTTGAAATAAGAAGTTGCAATCTTTGAATGGACTTGGTGTAGTTCTGCACTGAGGTACAGAATTAATGAACTGCGTTTTTTCAATTCAATTGATTGGAATTCTTAACTGAACCGATCTTAATTAAACGAACTGAAGCCATTTCAATTAAATTTAAGGAATTAAATGAAAAACTAATTGAAATCAATTTTAACGAATTGAATTTGGATCAATTTTGACAGATTGAATTAAAATCGATTTCTTTTTGACAAATTGAATTAAAATCAATTTTCATTTTGACAAACTGAATTAACATCAATTTCATTTTGACAAACTGAATTAACATCAACTAGCATTTAGTTCTTTGCGACGCGCGCTTCGCGCGCGCGCATTTGCTCTAATATACGCTCCGATGCGCTAGCACTTGCTGTTTTGTGTCGAATGAGTTTGAGTAACTTTCAAGATGATAAAGCTTCTTTGTAAACAATGTTCAATGTTCAATGCTTTGCCTCCAGGTGATAAAATGTATAGGTTTTTTGAATTGCTAACTCTTGAACAGGCAACGTACAACTGACCGTGCGAAAAACAGTCTTGCCTCAGATCAATGCCTGCAACCGTAAGAGATTGGCCCTGTGACTTATTGATCGTCATTGCAAAACATAATTTTACAGGAAATTGACATCTTTTAAAGACAATATTGTCATCGCTCTATGTCATCATTGGTATTCTGGGAATAAAAACTGTTTCTCCTGAACTTACTCCAGAAAATACACGGTGGAACAATTTTTATGGTGTGATTTTATTAAGGTAAACATAGGAAACACCGCCATAAAAATTGTTCCGCCGTGTATTATAGACTCGATGACGTTTGGGCGAAGGGAAGTTATACGTAGTCTTGTGCCGTTACAAAGTATAGGAGGTTTAAGATTTCTTAATAGCATAATCGGTGATCCAACTTTCAATTTTAATTTGTGTGGAGGCATTCCCAATGGAGTTGTTTGGTTTAGTAATTCAGTAGGAAACTGTACAGCGTCGTCTTCTAGCGCGGTGGTATCAAACGAAAGGTATTCGCGTTCCTCTCCCTCAAATTTATTTAAAATGAGATCATTTAAATTAGCAACAATTTCATTTTTAGGAGCAAGAATTGCTCTTTCTTTTAGCCACAAAATGTCTTTAGAATTAAGGGATTGTATATCTGGATAAACACTCGAAATCAGTTCTTCTACGCCTTTGACCAATATACCTAGAGTTTTTGGAATGTCTAGTCTTCCATATTCATCAACATCATGAGACGCATTGCCGATTGTGAGTAGTAAGTTTGCAAAAAGGGCGGAATTTTTATCTGCCTTTAAATGGACTCTCATATTAGTGGTTAGAGTTAAATTTGGTAAATGATTCCATAGGAATGATTTTTTAAACATGCAAATAACTCATCAGCCTTGGTGCCCCTTGGAATAACCGGTAGTGTTTGCCTGAAATCGCCAGAGAAGAGAAAGGTTGCTCCCCCCATTATTTTGTCATTAACGTTCCTGAAATCATTCATAGTTCTGTTTAATGCTTCCGAGCCTCTTTTATGTGACATGGTGGCCTCGTCCCACACTGTAAAAAATTTTGTGTAATTTTAACACAATTTATAAGTCAAAAACGGTCCACACATTTTTATTTGTCAATAATAACACAATAACAAATATTGCCTAGCAACATGTGTCAAAATAACAATAAGTGTTTGTCAAAATTAACATAAAAAGAATAACAAACAAAGTGTGTAGACCGAGTTTGTTAAAAATACACAAAATTTTTTACAGTCCATACTATGAAATCCGTCTCTTTTAACACTTTAGCCATTGAGCTTTGTTTTGAAATATTACATATTGGATTTTCGTCATAAATAAGATTAAGGGGTAATTTAAATGCTGAATGAGCTGTTTTTCCGCCGTCTAATAAAGTTGCAGCAATACCGGATGAAGCGCATGCAATGGCAATTTTACCACTGCTTCTGACTTTTGCTTGAAGCAGATTAATTAAAAACGTTTTACCTGTGCCTCCCGGAGCGTCTAAGAAAAAAGCTTGGCCTAATTTGTTATTTACGCTGTTTATAATTTTGTCGTAAGCAGTTTTTTGATCATTAGTTAATTTGAATTCATTATTTTTAACGTAATCAAATAAAGTGGCAACGTCATAATCTGTGTAAGACAAATATGTTTGTTTCAGAATTGTTATTACGTATGGGTTCTGGCAAACCGTAGTCTTTTAGAGTTTTCCTTCCTAATGATAAAAGTAAATCCTGAATTTTTATTAGAGTTTCGTTATAAATGTCATCCGTGGCCTGCATATCGAGATTGCAACTTTTGATCCTAGCTTTGTGTAAAATATCTTCTGAAAAATGAGATTTGTATTTTTCCCAAAGTGTGAAGGGTTCTGAAATGTTGCAAAATAACAGCATGATAGCAAATAAATCTCTCAATTTAAATGCTGAAGCAGTTAAAGATGCGTCTTGTAATGCAAAGTCCCAGTGATTGTCGTCCTCGAGAAATCCTAATGCTTTGCAAGCGGCCTGGAACGTTGATTGAATAACTGAGTTAACAGTTTTTAAATATTCGAAAGATGTTGGCCCTGGGACTTTGTGCAGCAATATTCGAAGGTAAAAACATTCGGCATTGTTGGGGTGGACTGTGTAAACTTCCGCCTGTCAGGGTTCTCGAAGAGCTCTACATCAGGGCAGGAAGCCGAACCGAACCTTGAACCAAAATCCGGGTTTTTCCGACCTTTTTCCCCGAACCTGAACCGGAACTTGAGCCGTATTTTTCACTACGATTGGAACTGAACCCAGTCGAACCGAAACTTATAAGGTTGCTACTGAAACCCGAACCGGAACTTGAACCGCAATTTGTATTCATATTGGAACCGAACCCGAACCAAATTAAAAAATTCCTCGCGGTTTGCAGCCCTGATAAGTTGTAATGGGAATTCTTACGTAAGATTTTCCAAACTCCTTCCTCCCCCAAGTAAGAAATCGTAAGAATTTCAAGTGCCCTCTCCCCCCCCCCCCTTTCGGTCTTACGTAATACTTGAACGCTTCCTTACCAACGATTATACTTTTAGGAGCAAGGACTTCTTTTTCTCTTAGCCACGAAATGTCTTTAGAATTTAATGATTGTGTTTCTGGATAAACAGTAGAAATGAGTTCTTCTACGTTTTTGATCAATATACCGAGACATTGTGCTTTCCCGAATTATATACCGAATTCTTTGAGAGTTTTGCCTCCTAATGATGAAAGTAAATCTTCAATTATTATCAGAGTTTCGTTATAAAAGTCATCCGTGGTCTGCATATCGAAATTGCAACTTTTGTTTCTAGTTTTGTTTAAAATATCTTTTGAAAAATGGGATTTGTATTTTTCCCAAAGTGTTAAGGGTTCTGAAATATTACTGAATAACAGCATGATAGCAAGCAAATTTTTCAACTTAAATGCTGAAGCAGTTAAAGCTGTGTCTTTTAATACAAAGTCTAAATGATCGTCGTCCTCGAGAGATCCTAGTGCTTTGCAAGTGGTCTGGAACGCTGGTTGAATAACTGAGTTAACCGATTTTAAATATTCGAAAGAAGTCGGCCCTGGGACATTGTGTAGCAATATACTAAGGTAAAAACATTCGGCATTGTTGGGGTGGACTGTGTAAACTGTACCTAAAACGTGGGTTTTTTAGCTCCAGGATAACCAATAACGTCTTTTCCCCGTTTTTACTTTTTAAAATTATTGTTTTACCGTGTGTAATATGCTGGTAAATCCTGATAACTCCAAGTTTTTGCAAAATTATTAATTTACAAAGTACTGTACATCACCCTCGCGAATCATGCCGTTATTGGAGAAGTAGGGAAGGAAGCCATTTTGGGGAGAGGGAAATACTACGTGGTTTTTTTTTTGGAAGGGGTACTGGAGGTGGTTGGGAACTCCCCCAGTATCCTATCTCCCTGCAAGGTTTCAAATTTTTCAAATTTTTTCCATCTGCATAATTAGATAAATGCCTCAGAGGGTCCCTTTTTGGATTGATTCACCGGGAATAATTTCGTTAGACTCTGCCCCCAATACCCTATGTCGAGGAATACAGCTTAGATCAACGGGAGCCCTACGGGAGAAGTAGATAAGTCGGTTTGGAGGGGGGGGGGAGGACTGCGTGGTTTTTGGGAAGGGGAACTGGAGGTGGTTGGGCCCCTTTTTTGGAACTCCCTCAGTATCCTATCTCCCTGCAACGTTTGAAATTTTTACCGTCCACATAATTTTAAAAAAATGACGCAGGGGCATGGATTGGCCCCCCGGAAATAATTTCGTTGGACTCTACCCCCAATACCGTACCTCGAGTAATACAGTGTAGATAAACTGGAGCCTTATGGGAGAAGTAGGGGAGGAAGCTGGTTTTGGTGGGAGTAGGCGACTGTGGTTTTTTTTGGAAGGGAAACTGAGGTAATTTGACCCCTTTTTTGGAACTCCCTCAGTGTCCTACGTCCCTGCAACGTTTCAAATTTTGAAAATTTTGAAAACCTCAAAAACCTGGAAAAACCTTGTATTCAAACATAATTTTCAACAAATTACAAAAATGTCGCAAGTGCCCCCTTTTTGGGGGCTGACCCCCAGAATGTTTTTGTTGGACTCCCCTCTCAATACCCTATCTCCCTGCAAAAAGCCGTAAAAATGCAAAAATGCCACAGGGGGGCCCTTTTTGGGGGGCTGGCCCTCGGAAATGATTTTGTTAGACTCTACCCCCAATCCCCTACCTCCATGCAAAGTTTCAGATTTTTAGGACCATTCCCCTAATATATAATGAAATGAAATGAAATGACATGAAATTTAATAAAAAATTTAATACCCTAATGACCATTTCATTTGTCGGTTTTGGGAGGGGAGGGGAGGGGAGGGGATTGAGCGGGTTGGCCCCCTTTTTTTGGAAGTCCCTCAGCAACGTTTCAAATACGAAAAATGCCGTAGGGAGGCTCTTTTCGGGGAGGGGGGCTGGCCCTGTAATTACAAATTACCATTCTTGAGGGTCTCATTTTGGGGGGCTGACCCCCCAAAAATTTTGCTGGACTCTACTCCCAATAGCCTGTCTCCCTGCAACGTTTTTAAAATCGTTTCCTTCCGCATAATTAAAAAAATTTTGAAGGGGGCCACATTTTGGGGGTTGACCCCCGGAAATATTTTTGTTGGGGTCTACCCCCAATACCCTACCTCCATGCCAAGTTTCAGATTTTTAACCATTGATTGTGACTTTTAACCATTTTTTTGGGGGGAAAGAGGGGCTTGGGCCCCATTTTTTGGAACTGCAACGTTTCAATCAGTTTTTTTAAGGGGAGGGGGGACCCCCTAAAACGATTTTCTTGGAGTCTACCTCCTTGCAACGCTTTTAAAATTGTTTTTTCCGTATAATTACAAAATTTTGCAGGGGGCCCATTTTGGGGGGCTGGCCCCCCGGGGAGGGGGGGACTGGCTCCCTAAAACAATCTTGTTGGGGTCTACCTCCTTGCAACGCTTTTAAAATTGTTTTTTCCGTATAATTACAAAAATTTTGCAGGGGGCCCCATATTGGGGGGCTGGCCCCCCGGAAATATTTTTGTTGGACTCTACCCCCAATACCCTACCTCCATGCCAAGTTTCAGATTTTTAGGACCATCCCCCGATTTTTGGTGCAATTCAGTGAGGACTTACTCCTTTATAGATATAGATTTCATTTGGACAAATTGAATTAAAAATCAATTTTATTTTGACAAATTGAATTAAAATCAATTTTAGCGAATTGAATTGAAATCAATTTTAGCGAATTGAATTGAAATCAATTTTAGCGAATTGAATTAAAGTCAATTTTGAAAAATTGAATTAAAATCAATTAAAAGCATAGAATTAGAACTTTTGTGGAATAAATTAGAACTAAGCCAATTTAATTAATTTAATCCGTTAATTGGATAAAAGCTGCAATTAGAAAGAACTGCTGTTTAGAATTGAAGATCAAAATTATTATTTTTAGAATTTTTTCAGCTCATCTTAACAATCGGAGCCTGAAGGGCTTCCCAAATTAGCGAAAATAACGCTACCATGAATTAATCGCAAGTGTAGAGATGACCAAATCTAATTAAATTTTTCAGTTATAAAAATAGTTACCTAATAATTGAGCAAGTGTATCCTCGAAAATTTTTGCAATGTTATAATACAAAATCCACGCTCGCAATCCCTGATAATAATCCCCAACCAGTTGGTACATTAAAGCGACTTGTTTAACGTTATGAAGCCACGATTTGATTTCATCTTGTTCCAACGACTCCTTCCGAACGCTCTTCGCAGCCTCTCGCCAAATTTTCACGATATCGTTTAAAGCCGACAAATATTTCTCGTTTAACTTCACGTTGAGATTAATGGAAGACGGTAGGATGTCGCAGGTTAAATTCAAATCGATGTCATCTCCGAATTTCGCTTTTTCCTCTTCCTGAGTTTTTAGGTAGTCCAAAATCATTCCCACCGAATTCTGATTGTCCTCCGATTGTTGAATGGATTTTAAATTCAATTGAAAAATGGAGAATTTCAAGTTTCCGGCGTAGAAAAGGTCCCGTGGATTATTTTTTCCCTGTTTGAAAATTAAAAAAAAAAAAAATTAAAATTCATCTGCCGATCAGAATTAATTATGTTGATAATTTTTACCTTTTTGATTAGTTTATCTAATGTTTGGGTACATTCGTATAAGTAATTTTTTATGAGGGCTGAATTTCCGGTGTTGACGGTCAGGTTAATGACGCAATTCAACGCTGAGGCTTTTTCGTGAATTTCCAATTTTAATTGTCCGGTTTTACTTGTAAGTTGAGCCCATATTCGATTGGCGGAATCGTATGAAACAGAAGATTTTTTGAAATTTGAGCTGGAAGCAAAAAAAAAAAATATGATGTTTGCAATCATAATTTTAATTTAATTTTGTTGATTTACTTACAGAGAACATGAATTGTAAGCTTTGAGCTCCATTAAGAGAAGCTTTTTGATGTCTTCATGGGCTAATTTTTTGTACTTAGAATTTAATTCTTGGATCCTATTGGAATTTTTTCTGATGACTTCGACTAAAGTGATATCCTAAAAAAAATTAATTTAATTTAATTCAATTTCATTTAAATTATTTACTTAATTTTTTTTCTCTTCTAATCTAATCTATCTAATTTAATTAAAAGCCGAAAACTACCTAAAAACTAATTAAAAAAATCTAGAAAAATTTTTTAAAAAATCAATCAGTTTTCGAAGGGCTTATTTTTAATTTAATTAAAATTAAAATTAAAAGAGCTAGCTAACTAATTAATTTATCAATTAATAAAGTAGCGTATTGTAATTAATGAGGAAACTAATCACCTCTGATTCCTGATTAGACATTTGCATCTTGGTTTGCAGCCATAGAGCCAAGGCTTCTTCCTCATCTTTTGAGTAAGCTGTAATATATACCGCGCATACGAATAAGCTTTCCCTATAATCTTGAAGTTTCATATTGGCATGATGCCACCGCTGAAATAAAAGCTGAAGAAAAAAAAAAAATTTTAAACAATTTATCGAAAACTAAATTTTTTTTGGCTGAGATTTTTTTTTTTTGAACTCACCACAACTCGTTTCCACTGGTAAGGGATCTCAAAACTTGAATTCATTATTTCAGACAGAAGCTCCTTGCTGCAGTCTCTCACATACTCCCAACCAGTGCTAGTCCCAACCTTTCTACATTCTCTACGGATATCTTCGATTGAGTTGGTATAATGAATAACTGAAAAAGGTAAAAAAAAAAAAAAAGGTTTAACACATTTTTTCAGAGTTAAACTGAATCGTTTCCTTACTTCCTTGATTCCAAGAATATTGCCTTCTGGATATGCAACATTTGTTCTTTGTCATTTCTTCCAAAGAATTTTTCATCATCACGAAAGCCCTTCTCAATACGTCAACTAATTCCAATGAATTTGATACATTATTTTTTAAACACAGCCTAATTGTATAGAAAATTTTATGTAGATTCGATATTAATAAATCTGACAAGCAAATCATCATTGAAGGAACGGAAGAACCACAGAACCTTGTTAAGTTACTGAAACAAAAAAAAAAAGTAAATAATCAAACAAAATTCATTTTAAAAATAAAATAATAAAATAATAAAATCTTACCCTAATTTGCATTTTAACGGAATTATAATTTTATCAAAAAGCTTTTTTACAAACTCCACTGAAAACTTTTCCCCCCAATCCTCGGAATGTAACTTCCACCATAACTGCATACTATAATTAAAAACTATCAACACAACCAGCAAGTTCTCATCACTACCATCTTTTTTAATATTTTCTAAAGCTTTCCATGCAGTCTGTATATTTTTTAAAGATTTAATTTCCGATAAAAAGAAATTTAAAAACACATTCCATTTTTCCATTAAATGAATTTCATTTAAAAAGAGTAATAATAAATGGATTCTACGCTGAAAATATGCATGGAGTTCCTTGGGGTCTGTAGAACTTTCTCCTCGATCCATTTCAAATATGTAATAGCACAAAAATTCTGTTTCTCTGAAACCAGGTTGTAATTTTTTTAAACACTTCATGAATTCTTTAAACAGTGTCTTTGCGTTTTCATCTGCATAATTTTTAATAGTGGTAAAATAAATTTTCATGTTTCTGATAGTGCTTGGTGCGACTGAATTCTCCGGCATGAAATCTAGGACTTTAATTGATGCTAGAGCTAAATCATGTGATACTTTTCCAGATAAAATACTATTTGTGTCATAGATAGTTTCTGTGTTGCTTGATTTTTCAGACAAAAGACTGATTGCTGCGTTGATAAATTGTACATGAATGTTGAGTATAGTTTTCTTGATTGATTTGCTTTTTAATGCAGACTCTATTATTTCTTTTGACTTTTGGTCGACTTTCGAAAGAGATTCATATACTTCCAAGGCATCTTC
>CM075215.1:559558-683736 GCA_037577465.1 Liposcelis bostrychophila
CACAGCCTTGTTTTTATGTGCATCTTTCCCCTTTGCAGAAACTTTGTCTTAAATTTTAAAAGCCTGTTACGTTTTGAAGTAAATCTTGCTGCGTGTCAGGCATCAATTATCTTACTATATTGGAAGAACAGGAGTATGAGGATCAAGCGAACTTTTACTAACAAATAAGAGATTCGAAAAATATTTAAAAGATGTGGGAGTGACCTGTCGTGGAAAAATTTAAAATTATTCCGTCCTTTTTAGTGCGCTTTAAAATATTTCATCCTTTTTTTTTTTTTTTTTTTAGAAAAGCAGAAATTTTGTTAAGTACATAAAAACATTGATAGGCATTTTTTTTAAATGCCAAAATTTACATTCGTAAGTTAACGGTCAACGTTTGACCGTTGAGCGAACATCACCCTGTTAGGTTTTTTCCCGTCGATTTTTTTTTTTTTTTTTTTTTTTTTAATTAAATCATTGCGAATCAATTACGGATAAAAACATTTTAATTAAAAAATGAAATCGTTGAAATACAATTAAACACGGCCATATTTGTTGTTATTTCGTAGACCGGTGGTGTAAAAAACATTAAAATAAAATGACAGAAAAGACCGTAAGTTGAACACACAAAGGGGTATCATTTATATCTTGACATTTCTAGAACGTTCTCAGCGACTTCGTTTTCTGCGTGTCTGCGCAAACGTATGTTTTACGAACACACGAAATTAAGATTCCGTTCCCGCGCTTTTTTTCTTTTTTGGCGATATTTTTTATTTTAGGAGATTTTTGTAATACTTTTTTATCCATAAACCTTCTACACGTTAAAATATAACGAGTGATATCAATTTCCGCACGATTCGCCGAAAATTTAAAGGAGTTTTGGGTTCTCGAAATATATCGAGTCTCCAGTCAAGTACATAAAAACATTGAAAAAAAAAATTTAACACCCACTCCCCGAACGAACTTCGGTAATACTAAAACGTAAATACTAAAATTGGCAATTTACATTACGAAGATGTCAATTTAAAAAAAAATTGAGCTCAAGCATTATTCACAGGATTTGGGGTTCGTAGAAAATATTTTATTGTTATAAACTGCGATTATAGATCTTCCTCCAGCATACCTCATCATTTACTTTAATTAAATAATCCGAAAACACTTTTGGAGATTATGTGACAGGAAACGGTTCCGAGACTGTGAGAATATCGAGACCGAGACCTGCTTTCGAGACCGAGACTATTTCGAGACCGATACGATACGAGACGGTCTCGTCTCGGTCTCGTTTCCAATATCGGAAATAGGGCTCTTCGAGACCTGCTCTTCCGAGACGATACCGCGCTTAAAACGATACCTTGTGATACCGAGAATTTAACGAGACCGAGATGAAGATTACGATACGAGACTCTCACTTTTTCCGATATCAGAAACGAGACCGAGACGAGACCGTCTCGTATCGTATCGGTCTCGAAATAGTCTCGGTCTCGAAAGCAGGTCTCGGTCTCGGTATTCCTCTTAGTCTCGGAGCCGTTCCCTGTCACATTATGCCCAACAGTGTTTTCCGATTATTTAATAAAAGTAAATGATGAGGTGTGCTGGACGAGATATAAAATCTCAGTTATAACTGTACTTCTACGGAATAAAATTTTTTCCGCCAACAACAAATCCTGCAAAGTGCTTGAGCTCAATTTTTTTTTATCTTTATTTTTAAATATAGCCTTAAAATTGACATTTACGCCAGTTGCCAGGGGCCGTTTTAGTATTACCTAAGCTTGTACGAAAATAACATTAAAATAACTTCTTTTTTTTTACATTTAAAATTTTTTTACGTTTTCCAAAGATTAAAAGATAAATTAATATTATAAAAATACTTGTTTAGTTTTAACATTAAATTAAGTTAGTAAAAGAGAAGCCCAGACCAAATTTTTTTATATCATTTAAAACTTAAGAAAAAGTAGACAATATCATCTTTTATTTTAGGTCCTTGTAACTAGTTTTTTTTTTTTTTTTTTTTTTTTTTTTTTTTTAAATTCATTTATTAGTACAAAATATAGCATTAACCATGTTCTGTAGCCAAGTTTCGGTGTATCCAAGTATTTTCTCGCTATCTCGGCTATTTTTTTTCGATATTGGGAGTTCCTAAAATTTCCCTGAGCCCTCTTCCTTTCTCCTGAGCTCTGGTGCACCTCTGATCGAAAATCTATCCGTATTTTTGAGAATATTTTCGGGGTAGGGGATTCCGAATCTGATATACTTTTCCCAAAATTCGAATTCCTTATGCCTGTACTGCGGCTTTGGTGGACCTCTGATCAAAAATCTAGCCATATTTTTGAGAATTTTTTTCCGAAATTCGAATTACTTGCGTAGGTAGGGCATTTTTGTTTCGTTATGACGATAAAACCATTTGATCGGTTCATTCACCTTTTTTTTTTTTTTTTTTTTATTTTTTTTTTTTTTTTTTTTGCCACCGATGCCGGTATGTTTAACCGGTGGAATCCGATTTATGTAATGCATCCCCTTACTTTTTAGAAAAAACGGCCCCTGGCAACTGGCGTAAATGTCAATTTTAAGGCTATATTTAAAAATAAAGATAAAAAAAAATTGAGCTCAAGCACTTTGCAGGATTTGTTGTTGGCGGAAAAAATTTTATTCCGTAGAAGTACAGTTATAACTGAGATTTTATATCTCCGTCCAGCACACCTCATCATTTACTTTAATTAAATAATCCGAAAACACTTTTGGAGATTATGTGACAGGAAACGGTTCCGAGACTGTGAGGAATACCGAGACCGAGACCTGCTTTCGAGACCGAGACTATTTCGAGACCGATACGATACGAGACGGTCTCGTCTCGGTCTCGTTTCTGATATCGGAAAAAGTGAGAGTCTCGTATCGTAATCTTCATCTCGGTCTCGTTAAATTCTCGGTATCACAAGGTATCGTTTTAAGCGCGGTATCGTCTCGGAAAGAGCAGGTCTCGAAGAGCCCTAATCGGAAAAAGTGAGAGTCTCGTATCGTAATGTTGATCTCGGTCTCGTTAAATTCTCGGTATCACAAGGTATCGTTTTAAGCGCGGTATCGTCTCGGAAAGAGCAGGTCTCGAAGAGCCCTACCCCCCCCCCCCCCTTTTTTTTAGCGCGAATTTTAAATTAAAGTAAAATTTTTCTCAAACCTAGACAGAGTTCATTTCTTTATTTCTGTAAGAAAATCGTAACAGAAAATTGAGTGTTTTATTGTAGAGAATGCTGAATGCATCAAAAAATCTATCTTTATTTTTCAGAAATTTGTGTAAAAAAATTTCAATTTTTTAAATTGAAAAAAAAAAAAAAAAAAAAAAAAAGGAACTAAAATTAATTTTTTGAAAATAAAAAAAATTCTGAACAATAAATTATAATAGAAATTCTTACGTAAGATTCGCCAAACTCCCCTTTCCCCGATGTAAGAAATCGTAAGAATTTCGAGTACCCCCTCCCCCCCTTCCGGTCTTATATAGTAAAAATAAGAAAAGGCATGTTCCCGAATAGTTCTATGTATGGAAGAAAAAAACTGTTTTGTTTATCTCCCATTCAACGACGTAAACAGTTTATGTATTTTTGTTCCCTTTTTGCATGTCAAACTTTTTTTTTTTCATCCTTTTGGTATAATAAAAACAACTGATAATGGAATAAAGATGTTAGGCATTTGGTTTTTTGTTTTGTTGTTTCCTTTTTGCGCGACGTTGAATTATGCTCGTTCTGTCAGTATATATATATTATATATGGCTATATGACGCTCAAACTACCCGTTTTCAAAGCTCTATATCTCAGGAATGAGCAACTTTGGAAAAATGTAATTCGGGATATGTCATAACTGGGCTAGCGAAAATCTTTTAAAAAAAATACCGATTCCGTACCACTTCTAGATCCTTTGTTATAGATGCGCAAAATCGTCAAGTTAACCACTCATGTAAAGGGAGCACAGTGGAGTGCATTTAAAACTTGGCTGGTGCACTCCGTGCACCCTGATATTCATTTCGTTTTGGTTCCTGGTCCATAAGACACTGTATAAAAATTTTCGGATATAGTGGACTCGAAGTTTCACCTTCGGTTATAGTGGACAAAATGTTTTTAAGGCTCGATAATGTTTCCTCGTTCAGGTTTTTTCACGAACTAAATCATTTCAGAGATGCGTCATTCTTGTTTTTCATTCAAAAATTTCTTAATTTCACTTAATTGATAGTACATACTACATATATGTTCTGCAGTGATAAGTACTGATTATTTTATTGATTTTTACAAAAAATAAACCAAATAAGGTTGATGTGACGCAGACGTCCAGATTATACATAATTTTTATATTATAATATATAATATATAAATTATATATAAGTTATATATAATTTATATATAATTATATATAAGTTATATATAATTTATATATAATTATATATAAGTTATATATAATTTATATATAATTATGTATATTTTATATATAATTATATATAATCATATTCATATATAATTATACTAGCATTTAGTTCTTTGCGACGCGCGCTTCGCGCGCGCGCATTTGCTCTAATATACGCTCCGATGCGCTAGCACTTGCTGTTTTGTGTCGTATGAGTTTGAGTAACTTTCAAGATGATAAAGCTTCTTTGTAAACAATGTTCAATGTTCAATGCTTTGCCTCCAGGTGATAAAATGTATAGGTTTTTTGAATTGCTAACTCTTGAACAGGCAACGTACAACTGACCGTGCGAAAAACAGTCTTGCCTCAGATCAATGCCTGCAACCGTAAGAGATTGGCCCTGTGACTTATTGATCGTCGTCTTGCAAAACATAATTTTACAGGAAATTGACATCTTTTAAAGACAATATTGTCATCGCTCTATGTCATCATTGGTATTCTGGGAATAAAAACTGTTTCTCCTGAACTTACTCCAGAAAATACACGGTGGAACAATTTTTATGGTGTGATTTTATTAAGGTAAACATAGGAAACACCGCCATAAAAATTGTTCCGCCGTGTATTATAGACTCGATGACGTTTGGGCGAAGGGAAGTTATACGTAGTCTTGTGCCGTTACAAAGTTTAGGAGGTTTAAGATTTCTTAATAGCATAATCGGTGATCCAACTTTCAATTTTAATTTGTGTGGAGGCATTCCCAATGGAGTTGTTTGGTTTAGTAATTCAGTAGGAAACTGTACAGCGTCGTCTTCTAGCGCGGTGGTATCAAACGAAAGATATTCGCGTTCCTCTCCCTCAAATTTATTTAAAATGAGATCATTTAAATTAGCAACAATTTCATTTTTAGGAGCAAGAATTGCTCTTTCTTTTAGCCACAAAATGTCTTTAGAATTAAGGGATTGTATATCTGGATAAACACTCGAAATCAGTTCTTCTACGCCTTTGACCAATATACCTAGAGTTTTTGGAATGTCTAGTCTTCCATATTCATCAACATCATGAGACGCATTGCCGATTGTGAGTAGTAAGTTTGCAAAAAGGGCGGAATTTTTATCTGCCTTTAAATGGACTCTCATATTGGTGGTTAGAGTTAAATTTGGTAAATGATTCCATAGGAATGATTTTTTTAAACATGCAAATAACTCATCAGCCTTGGTGCCCCTTGGAATAACCGGTAGTGTTTGCCTGAAATCGCCAGAGAAGAGAAAGGTTGCTCCCCCCATTATTTTGTCATTAACGTTCCTGAAATCATTCATAGTTCTGTTTAATGCTTCCGAGCCTCTTTTATGTGACATGGTGGCCTCGTCCCACACTGTAAAAAATTTTGTGTAATTTTAACACAATTTATAAGTCAAAAACGGTCCACACATTTTTATTTGTCAATAATAACACAATAACAAATATTGCCTAGCAACATGTGTCAAAATAACAATAAGTGTTTGTCAAAATTAACATAAAAAGAATAACAAACAAAGTGTGTAGACCGAGTTTGTTAAAAATACACAAAATTTTTTACAGTCCATACTATGAAATCCGTCTCTTTTAACACTTTAGCCATTGAGCTTTGTTTTGAAATATTACATATTGGATTTTCGTCATAAATAAGATTAAGGGGTAATTTAAATGCTGAATGAGCTGTTTTTCCGCCGTCTAATAAAGTTGCAGCAATACCGGATGAAGCGCATGCAATGGCAATTTTACCACTGCTTCTGACTTTTGCTTGAAGCAGATTAATAAAAACGTTTTACCTGTGCCTCCCGGAGCGTCTAAGAAAAAGCTTGGCCTAATTTGTTATTTACGCTGTTTATAATTTTGTCGTAAGCAGTTTTTTGATCATTAGTTAATTTGAATTCATTATTTTTAACGTAATCAAATAAAGTGGCAACGTCATAATCTGTGTAAGACAAATATGTTTGTTTCAGAATTGTTATTACGTATGGGTTCTGGCAAACCGTAGTCTTTTAGAGTTTTCCTTCCTAATGATAAAAGTAAATCCTGAATTTTTATTAGAGTTTCGTTATAAATGTCATCCGTGGCCTGCATATCGAGATTGCAACTTTTGATCCTAGCTTTGTGTAAAATATCTTCTGAAAAATGAGATTTGTATTTTTCCCAAAGTGTGAAGGGTTCTGAAATGTTGCAAAATAACAGCATGATAGCAAATAAATCTCTCAATTTAAATGCTGAAGCAGTTAAAGATGCGTCTTGTAATGCAAAGTCCCAGTGATTGTCGTCCTCGAGAAATCCTAATGCTTTGCAAGCGGCCTGGAACGTTGATTGAATAACTGAGTTAACAGTTTTTAAATATTCGAAAGATGTTGGCCCTGGGACTTTGTGCAGCAATATTCGAAGGTAAAAACATTCGGCATTGTTGGGGTGGACTGTGTAAACTTCCGCCTGTCAGGGTTCTCGAAGAGCTCTACATCAGGGCAGGAAGCCGAACCGAACCTTGAACCAAAATCCGGGTTTTTCCGACCTTTTTCCCCGAACCTGAACCGGAACTTGAGCCGTATTTTTCACTACGATTGGAACTGAACCCAGTCGAACCGAAACTTATAAGGTTGCTACTGAAACCCGAACCGGAACTTGAACCGCAATTTGTATTCATATTGGAACCGAACCCGAACCAAATTAAAAAATTCCTCGCGGTTTGCAGCCCTGATAAGTTGTAATGGGAATTCTTACGTAAGATTTTCCAAACTCCTTCCTCCCCCAAGTAAGAAATCGTAAGAATTTCAAGTGCCCTCTCCCCCCCCCCCTTTCGGTCTTACGTAATACTTGAACGCTTCCTTAGCAACGATTATACTTTTAGGAGCAAGGACTTCTTTTTCTCTTATCCACGAAATGTCTTTAGAATTTAATGATTGTGTTTCTGGATAAACAGAAGAAATGAGTTCTTCAACGTTTTTGATCAATATACCGAGACATTGTGCTTTCCCGAATTATATACCGAATTCTTTGAGAGTTTTGCCTCCTAATGATGAAAGTAAATCTTCAATTATTATCAGAGTTTCGTTATAAAAGTCATCCGTGGTCTGCATATCGAAATTGCAACTTTTGTTTCTAGTTTTGTTTAAAATATCTTTTGAAAAATGGGATTTGTATTTTTCCCAAAGTGTTAAGGGTTCTGAAATATTACTGAATAACAGCATGATAGCAAGCAAATTTTTCAACTTAAATGCTGAAGCAGTTAAAGCTGTGTCTTTTAATACAAAGTCTAAATGATCGTCGTCCTCGAGAGATCCTAGTGCTTTGCAAGTGGTCTGGAACGCTGGTTGAATAACTGAGTTAACCGATTTAAATATTCGAAAGAAGTCGGCCCTGGGACATTGTGTAGCAATATACTAAGGTAAAAACATTCGGCATTGTTGGGGTGGACTGTGTAAACTGTACCTAAAACGTGGGTTTTTTAGCTCCAGGATAACCAATAACGTCTTTTCCCCGTTTTTACTTTTTAAAATTATTGTTTTACCGTGTGTAATATGCTGGTAAATCCTGATAACTCCAAGTTTTTGCAAAATTATTAATTTACAAAGTACTGTACATCACCCTCGCGAATCATGCCGTTATTGGAGAAGTAGGGAAGGAAGCCATTTTGGGGAGAGGGAAGTACTACGTGGTTTTTTTTTTGGAAGGGGTACTGGAGGTGGTTGGGAACTCCCCCAGTATCCTATCTCCCTGCAAGGTTTCAAATTTTTCAAATTTTTTCCATCTGCATAATTAGATAAATGCCTCAAGAGGGTCCCTTTTTGGATTGATTCACCGGAAATGATTTCGTTAGACTCTACTCCCAATACCCTATGTCGAGGAATACAGCTTAGATCAACGGGAGCCCTACGGGAGAAGTAGATAAGTCGGTTTGGAGGGGGGGGGGGGGGGGGGGAGGACTGCGTGGTTTTTGGGAAGGGGAACTGGAGGTGGTTGGGCCCCTTTTTTGGAACTCCCTCAGTATCCTATCTCCCTGCAACGTTTGAAATTTTTACCGTCCACATAATTTTAAAAAAATGACGCAGGGGCATGGATTGGCCCCCCGGAAATAATTTCGTTGGACTCTACCCTAGGGCTCTTCGAGACCTGCTCTTTCCGAGACGATACCGCGCTTAAAACGATACCTTGTGATACCGAGAATTTAACGAGACCGAGATGAAGATTACGATACGAGACTCTCACTTTTTCCGATATCAGAAACGAGACCGAGACGAGACCGTCTCGTATCGTATCGGTCTCGAAATAGTCTCGGTCTCGAAAGCAGGTCTCGGTCTCGGTATTCCTCTTAGTCTCGGAGCCGTTCCCTGTCACATTATGCCCAACAGTGTTTTCCGATTATTTAATAAAAGTAAATGATGAGGTGTGCTGGACGGAGATATAAAATCTCAGTTATAACTGTACTTCTACGGAATAAAATTTTTTCCGCCAACAACAAATCCTGCAAAGTGCTGAGCTCAATTTTTTTTTATCTTTATTTTTAAATATAGCCTTAAAATTGACATTTACGCCAGTTGCCAGGGGCCGTTTTTTCTAAAAAGTAAGGGGATGCATTACATAAATCGGATTCCACCGGTTAAACATACCGGCATCGGTGGCAAAAAAAAAAAAAAAAAAATAAAAAAAAAAAAAAAAAAGGTGAATGAACCGATCAAATGGTTTTATCGTCATAACGAAACAAAAATGCCCTACCTACGCAAGTAATTCGAATTTCGGAAAAAAATTCTCAAAAATATGGCTAGATTTTTGATCAGAGGTCCACCAAAGCCGCAGTACAGGCATAAGGAATTCGAATTTTGGGAAAAGTATATCAGATTCGGAATCCCCTACCCCGAAAATATTCTCAAAAATACGGATAGATTTTCGATCAGAGGTGCACCAGAGCTCAGGAGAAAGGAAGAGGGCTCAGGGAAATTTTAGGAACTCCCAATATCGAAAAAAAATAGCCGAGATAGCGAGAAAATACTTGGATACACCGAAACTTGGCTACAGAACATGGTTAATGCTATATTTTGTACTAATAAATGAATTTAAAAAAAAAAAAAAAAAAAAAAAAAAAAAAACTAGTTACAAGGACCTAAAATAAAAGATGATATTGTCTACTTTTTCTTAAGTTTTTAAATGATATAAAAAAATTTGGTCTGGGCTTCTCTTTTACTAACTTAATTTAATGTTAAAACTAAACAAGTATTTTTATAATATTAATTTATCTTTTAATCTTTGGAAAACGTAAAAAAATTTTAAATGTAAAAAAAAAGAAGTTATTTTAATGTTATTTTCGTACAAGCTTAGGTAATACTAAAACGGCCCCTGGCAACTGGCGTAAATGTCAATTTTAAGGCTATATTTAAAAATAAAGATAAAAAAAATTGAGCTCAAGCACTTTGCAGGATTTGTTGTTGGCGGAAAAAATTTTATTCCGTAGAAGTACAGTTATAACTGAGATTTTATATCTCCGTCCAGCACACCTCATCATTTACTTTTATTAAATAATCGGAAAACACTGTTGGGCATAATGTGACAGGGAACGGCTCCGAGACTAAGAGGATACCGAGACCGAGACCTGCTTTCGAGACCGAGACTATTTCGAGACCGATACGATACGAGACGGTCTCGTCTCGGTCTCGTTTCTGATATCGGAAAAAGTGAGAGTCTCGTATCGTAATCTTCATCTCGGTCTCGTTAATTCTCGATATCACAAGGTATCGTTTTAAGCGCGGTATCGTCTCGGAAAGAGCAGGTCTCGAAGAGCCCTAGCGAACATTTTTTTCCCTATAGGAAGTATATGGGATTTCGCTTTTTACGCAATATTTGGCGAAGGAATGGTGGTAGAAGACTAAATCTGTCGAATTTCGATGCGGCTCCCGAAAACGTGTCAGGGGCCGCGATCAAACTTAATTCGGACATCAGGTTTTCGAGAAAATCGCGATTCTTTTTTTCGCCGGACTTTCATTCTAAGTTGATGCGATTCCGGTTTGATTTAACGCGTAGAGCGATTTTCGTAGTTGCCTCTTAAAAGAAAGGGGGGGTTCTCAGTTGGTAGCAGGTATCGACCGTTTTCTTGGGTTGCGATTTCGTTAAAAAGTGAAAAAAAAAAAGTGAAAAAAAATCGTCTTGAATTTTATATATATAGATATATGAAAATTATGTATATATAATCTGGACGTCTGCGTCACATCAACCAAAAAGTTATAAAAAAAAGCAAAATCGGATATAGTGGACCCCCGGTTATAGTGGTCAAAATTTTTCGGTCCCTTGAAGTCAGTTATAACCGGAGTCGACTGTATTTTCATCAGAAAGGATTTTTACGATTTTACATACATTTTTAATAAAACTGGCCGTGTACGAATTCGGTTGTTAAAAAAGATCACCTTTCAAATATACCTTTTAAACCGTGTATATGAATTCAGAGGTTTTTTTTTTTAGGCTTCCTCTTCGGCCCTCTAAACCGAGTACGAATTCGGAGGCAGCCACTGTACCTGCTGAAAAAAATTTTTTTACGTACCTCGGGAAGAAATCGCCTGTTTTTCTCCCGCTCGAAAAGTGTTTCTCGGTACGTAAAGCACCTTACTGCACTAGAATGAAAGAGACTTTTCATTCGCCTTTTTGGCAATGTTTTTCACTTTCACAGAAGGGAAGAAGACCCAAGTCAGTTCCAACCCTGGCAAAACAAACTACTAGCCGGGAAAAAATCAAGGAAAAAAATGTATTTATATTCGAGTTAAATTTTTGTCATTTTGAAAATAAAAATTGATTTAGTTTCAGCGCGGTAGCCGGAAGCAGCAGTGATCGGCCTACGCACAGAGAAAACGGTAAATTCAAAGGGATCGAAAATATGCTATTTCAAATTCTACGTCCAGATCTTCAGGTTGATAAAGTCGTCATCCGAAGAAGAGAAGGTAACAATCCTCTTTTATTTTTGCTAATAAAAGCCATTTTAGTTTAGTTCCCCCGTTTTGCTAAAAATAAATAAATTGAATTTTTAACGAGCTTATAAGTCAAGAGGCTGCAACTTAAAGATGCAACTTCGTGCGGGCAAATTTTAAATTTTATATTTTTTAATTACACGCAAGAAAAAAAATTAAATTATTTTAAACGAAAGCAAAAAAAAATTTTTTCGTACAAAAAAATTTAAGAGATTACTATAATTTTTTAGTAATTTTTATTATAGTAAGTAAGTTTTCGCTCCCCGGAATAAGTCCGCAAATTTTTATTCCGATTCCCGAATTCCGACTAAAATTAATTCCGACAACCGATTTACGAATTCCGACTCCCGAAATTAATTTATTCCGAAAATATATTTTTTTGTTATTTTTAATACTTATTTGCCTCGAAATCGATGAATAACAGATCGGTGTTTATCAATTGCATCTTTTAAAGTGTACAAACGCAAAAAACATTATGAAAAAAATTTTTTTCAACGATTTAGGGGTGGCGCAGAGCAGAAAAAGGGTCAAAACCAGTTTTTTTCTTAGCATTTAATGAAATCGCTTAAACCCGATTTTCCGGGCTTAATTTTCTTTTCTCTACACATGCATTTTTTAAAATTAGTTTCGTTGTTTCTGCTCACATTATGAATGCTAATAAAGTTTTTTTTTTTTTTTTTTTTTTTTTTTTTTTTTAATAAGACAAATGTCTGTAGGGTGAACCGACCAATAAATGAACACGACCAATAGATGAACAAATCTGTCTTCTTATTCGAATATTAGCTAAACGAGTTTTATAATTGAAGGAAAACAAATTGAAAACTGAACTATTGTTCTTCAGCTTTCGTTGCAATATAAAATCATGGCAATAGGCACAAAATTTTCGTAAAAATAAAAAGTTTTTAAAGTCGAGGTAACGAACTGGCTTGTAAAACTTGACAGAAGTTTAAGGATGGCGCTTTTTCTCATTTTATAAAATAGGGTTTTATAAAGCAAAAATTAGTTTTTCCGGCATATTTGAATTATTTTCAGAAAGAAAAAGGTTATATTTACCTAAAAAAACTCGTCCCATTTGAAAATTATGATTTAAAACGCATCTATTTTTAATGTTCACAAATGGGACTGGTGAAACTTCAAGAAACCAATAAATGAACAATGTGGCTTTCCATATAGATCACTAGCACTACCGCGTGTATTTTTATTGAAAAAACCCAAAATTATTGTTTTTAAACGCGTTTTTATTTTTATTTCGCAGGACTTGATTAAAAACATCAAAAAATAAACAAAGAAGCCATTTTTTCCAGAACTAATCGAATTTATCAAGATTATTCAAGTGTTCATTTACTGGGTTTTCACTGTTCATTATTTGGTTGCGGTGTTCATTTATTGGGCTTTTCTGGTTTTTTCGCTATTTTCTTAAATATTTCCTTTTTCAGCTTGTTTTATTGCATTTTTAAGATTTTTTCTTGCTTTTTAATAAATTTTTGACATTATAGTAAAATTTTAGCTTAAAGGCACCCATATGTTTTATTAAAATAAAATCTAAAGTTAGATTTCTTCTTAGCTGTTCATTTATTGGTCTGTTCACCCTACCATTTCCATTATTCTACTTCGGCTTTTGCTACAAAAGCCAAAGAGGGTAAAAAAAAAAAAAAAAAAAAAAAACATTTTTTTCCTTTTTTTAAAACGGTTTTTATATACGTTTTGAAAAAAAAAGAAAAGCAAATCGTTTTATAACACTAATTTCTCTAGTAATTGATCTTATCATTAAAGGGTTAGGTTAGATTTTTTTTTTTTTTTTCAATAATGATTTTTATTAATGTAATGTTCTATATCAAATTTTAGGAAATGGTCAGTTAAAGACGTCGCGTGGCGAATTCAATGAGCTAATAATTAGCAAGCGTCGAGTAATAACGGATTGTACGAGAACATTGTTTCTTTTAGTTTATATGCTTTCATATAGTAATAAGTAATATCATTGTTCAAGTTAAATTTAATAAAAATGGAATATTATAATCTTTTTATTTTTTTTGTTTTTCCCATGACTCTTTAATGATAAGATCAATTACTAGAGAAATTAGTGTCATAAAACGATTTGCTTTTCTTTTTTTTTCAAAACGTATATAAATAAATAACATTTACTTCTATTTTTGGGATTTTAACCTCATAGAAGGGTCATCCGACCATTCGCACACGGCACAATTAACATTTATTCACATTGAGGGGCACAGAGTGCCCCCCAGCCAAGTTAAAAAAAAAACCAAATACAAACACCCGAACCTAACACGGTACCGACAAATCTCACGCCTCACCGGGGCACTCGACCTGTGCCTACTTTACCGTACGCATAATACGGCCGATTTCAGACCCCCCTACCTCCGAAAATAAAAAAGCTAATTTTTTTCTGATTTCACCATCTTGTTACCGCTTGCCTTGTGACTCTATGTTCCAATTTGCAACTTTCTAGCTTTTGCCGTTTTCGAGATATTAGGGCCTAAAGTTACGGTTTTTGAGCGTCAGATATATATATAACATATAACATATATTATATATATAGAGAGCATAACTTGTTAGGGCACTTCTAATCTACGGAGAAACTTGAAACTCAGCATGGTGATAGATCTTAATTAGTAATGAACAGGAAAAAACCAAAAACCCGAAAAATATTAATGGGGGTCCGAGAAAAGCCGATTTTCTTATTCGCCTGCAGTATCGAGATTAGATAACCCTCAACATTCAACGAAAATAAATGTTCCTAGTGAGGACGACGAACTCTACAAAGAACCCCCTGCTTCATTTCTTTGTATTGTCGCAGATGTTTTCATACCTGGGACACTTTTTTTGAAAGGGGATTTCTTTTTTAAAGAGCATTTTTTTTTTTGAAAGGGGACTTTTTTTTTGAAAGAGCATTTTTTTTTTTTTTTTTTTTTTTTGAAAGGGAATTTTTTTTTTCTTCATTGATTATAATTATAATTATTTTTTTAATTTTTCCAACAAACCTAAATCTGTATTAAGGCGGGGGTGTAATTTTCTCAGTTGGGCTTTATTGGGCTTTATATTTTTTTTTTATTCACCGGCTTTATCTTAGCTTTTTAACATGTAGAAATAAAACATCATGCGGCCGTCACCAATTAAGTTTAAAATTTTTAAGGGTATAACTTTGAAAAAAAAAAAAAGTTACGACTACTTCATTTTGAGGCATTAAAATGAGAATTTAATACCGTAATTTGGATATACATTGAACGAACGTTTTCTCTGATTTGTTTCAATAATATTCAAAAAGATGATAGGCGTATTTGTTAACTTAATGACCGAGAATATATTCCACTATGAGCGGAAAAAAAAGGTACGTTTGCGTATTTTATTGACGAGCCTTTTTTATCTCGTCCGACCCCAATGCTTGGATTATATTGAAGGCATTTTTTATTTGTTTTTGCGGATTTTAGAAAAAAATTAATATTAATTTTTTTATTCCTTTTTCGGCTTTTATTTTTCATTTATGATTGATTGGGAGTGCAAAAGCCCATTAAATTTATTGCAAATTACAGGAAGGAATGCAGTAACCTAACTGAAGAACAGTAAAAAGGCCAAAAACGTAGCATATAGTGGAAAAAGTGTTTTTTATTCAAATAAAAGTCATCTCAAACCGAAACATTGATTTTAAAATTGATAAACATGAAGTAGAATTTTAAAAAAAATTTTTTTGAAACTTTTTATAAATTAAAAATGGCAATAATCATCTAAAGGCTTTACAACGCTATTGCTATGGCCAAACGACTGACACTAAAAACAAATATTTGTTAACGAAAAACGTGCAGTTTCATCCAATATAACCCACATAGTTTCAATGTGTATCTAAATTACGATAGAGAAGACAAATTGAATTCAGTCATTTCAATTTTAAACAGACCCTGTGTTGAAAGTTTCATGTTTTTTGCGAGTTCTAAATTTTTGAAAAATCCATTTTTTGCCGGCAGAAAATAAATTTCAGTGTGAGGGATTATTGCTAACAAATAATTTTAACTTACAAGGTAAAAAATTTTGGAACAACTTGTAAAAAAGGTTAAAATTTTGCAAAAACTCGTGATATCTCCAAAAAAACAATTCCTTGTAAAAAGGTTCAGCCAAGTTAATCTTGCAAAAAACCGAAAAGCTTCTGCCCTTAAAAGTTCTGATATCAAAAAGGGCAGCCAAGTTTTTCGACGACAGCTTTCATTTCAAATGCCGCTTTTCTACAAAATACATTAAAACTTGGCCGCTTTTTTGCCCATCCCTCCCCCCTTTGCCCTTACAAAAATATCATTATGACGCGTACTATTTAAAACAGTTAAAAAACTTGCTATTTTTCCATTCACTATTTCCCATTACTCAAAGTAATAAAATATTAAAGTACTGAGAAAAAAATGTCAACCATAATACTGTTCGTACCTGTATGAGTCACAATAATGTGGTTTAACAATTATTAATTTAAGCCGATATTACACTAGACTGAAAAGTAAAAGTAAAAGTAAATTTAACTTTTTAATATCGTAAAAGGAATAATAAATTAATGTAATTCATATTTCGACTTACAAAAGTTAGATTTACGGTGGATTTCTCTGGGTGTACACATCACATTTTTCACAATCAGACTCTCAATTAAAACTTCCAAAATGTTAAAAAAAATTAAAGTTTAAGCAAGTAAAATAACAAGCATGAAACTACCAACGGCCTGGAGGCCCACAACAGCCCTGTTCATTTTTTTCAAGAATTCACGCGAATTTCAAGCTATTCAGCTATTACGATTATTTTAAGAAAAAAAAAAGCGGCCAAGTTTTAATGTATTTTGTAGAAAAGCGGCATTTGAAATGAAAGCTGTCGTCGAAAAACTTGGCTGCCCTTTTTGATATCAGAACTTTTAAGGGCAGAAGCTTTTCGGTTTTTTGCAAGATTAACTTGGCTGAACCTTTTTACAAGGAATTGTTTTTTTGGAGATTTATATTTACATAGTTAACTTTCAATTTCATGTCAATTGTTAAAATTTTCGCTTGTGTAAGCACGTCATGTCTAGCTTATGTGGAACTACTGTTATATTAGCACCGAAATTTACCCAGCGCCTGCCATGCTAATAAACTAGTAAGTTCCAACTTACTCCGCTAGATAGAGCGAGGTTTCGATGGTCACACCAATCCGTATTTTGCGCCGCGAACTCAGAAGCTTAACTTCGTTGTTCGCCACACGTTACGAGACCAGCCATGCCAAGTCGACCTCTTTTCAAAACGTATATAAAAACCGTTTTAAAAAAAGGAAAAAAAATGTTTTTTTTTACCCTCTTTGGCTTTTGTACCAAAAGCCGAAGTAGAATAATGGAAATGGTATAGACAGTTCTCTCATTCACAGTGGTCCTGAACAAAAATATTATTTTACAAAAATGTCAAAATAACTGCTGATGAGGCTTTGTTAGGAAACATGTTAACTATCAAAATTCACTAAAATCAAAATCTTACCTGATTGTCTTCCCCTACCCCCCACAACCCCCCCGGCCCCTGAATTTTTTTTTTTTTAAGGCTTGTTACATATCATATGAAACCCCATTGGAAATGCTTTAAAAAGAGACCTCGCCGAGGTTTATATCTTTTGCCGGCACGGAGATATCAGATTTGGTCGTTTGAGAAATCGAAAATTAGACGCTTAATTTTGGGAAATTGAAACGACGATATCTCCGTCCCAGTAAAAGTTATAAACCTCGGCGATGTCTCATTTTAAAGCATTTTCCATGGGCTTTCATATGAAATGTAACAAGCCTTGATATGTGACAAGCCTTGGAAAAAAAATTGAGTGGCCGGGGGGGTTGTCGGGGGTAGGGGAAGACGATCAGGTAAGATTTTGATTTTAGTGAATTTTGATAATTAAGATGTTTCCTAACAAAGCCTCATTAGCAGTTTTTTTTGACATTTTTGTCGAATAATATTTTTGTTCAGGACCACTGTGCATTAAAAAAATTTCCTGTGCTAACAGAGGGTTAAGTTAACAGAAGCTAAAGAGGTTTGTTTTCTACTTAACAGAGGGTGAAAACCTTAGTTTGCATTTGGAATCAGAAGAAATCGTTTACATTTTGCCTAAAAAAGTTTTTTCAATTTGTTTCAAAGCTCCATCTTTGATGGTTGTAAAATAAAAATTCTAAAGTCTATTTTAGGCAGAATTAAAAAATCGTTCTAATTATTTTATTTTTCTTCTAAACCTAGTTAAATTCTGTATACAGAAGTTTTATGGCATGCTGAACTCAAAACGGACATTAAAATATCCGAAATGGGGGGCCATTGCATGACGCAAAAAATTGTAAAAAATGGAAAAACTATTTTTTAATCTTTTTTTTCTTTTTTTTCTTTTTTTTTATAAAACGATTATTTACAATTTATAATTTTGAAATAAGTGATAAAGGTAACACTGGCATCTAGTTTTATAATTAAGTACTTTTCATAACACATTGCGCGCAAAAAAAAAAAAAAAAAAAAAAAAAAAAAAGAGTTAAGTATATAATTTTTTCGGATTTTTTATTTTTTAATATTTTTCATGCCGCCTAGTACGGCTGATTTATATTCGTTGAAAATATTCGGTGTTTGCAACATTTTTAATTGTAATCTTCTTTTTGTAACACTGCTTGTACTGTAATCAATTATATAATTACAATTACCTGAGCGTAGTGTGGAGCAAGTGCTGACTCTGGCAACATTACATGAACATTAACATTGAACATTACATTAACATTTTAAACCAAAATATTATGTTCGCTTTAACATAAAAATATTCTGCCATAAGCTTAATATAGGATATACAAATACTATAAGTTAAATATAAAGTTTCTTGAGTGTTACCTCTGATGATATCTGACTAATAGAGGAACTAATAAGTATTATTGAAGCTTTTTCATTGTATAAATATTCTTCCATAAGCTAAACATAGAAATTATAAATGCCGTAAGTTAAATATTATGATTCTCTAATGTTACTTTTGGCAATATTTGGCTAATGTAGGAACTAAATTTTTTGAAGTTTTTTTTACTACGAACATTCTTCCATAAGCTAAAGATAGGAATCGTATTTTTATTAAAATTCGAAGGGAATATTTATTTGAGCTTATAAGTGAAAGATAAAGGCAAGTAGGATACATTATAGCCATTTTTATTAATTTATTTGACCTTATCCAGTATATCAGGCATCTATCCGGAAGGGGTTAAATAAATTCAGTACTGAAGGTGTCACTCTGGAAATCGTGTAACAGTATAGGTATAACTTCCCTATTTTCGAACTTCCTTACGTCCCGAAAAACTAAATTTTCCGAAGTTGATAAGAAATTTGAAATAGAAATTCCGTAGTGGTATTAGTTTAAATCAATCAAAACATTCTCTTTATAATCATGCATGAGGGTTTGCAAAGAGAAAATGAAAAAAAAAAATAACAAAAACAAAAATACTATTATAAAATATGGTTTTCCCTTATGTAAATGACCAACATTTTCAAATTTAAGAACGAAAACCTCTGTCAACTCGGTGTTGCCAGCTTGTGTTTTCGCTTAACACTGTGTTACGAAACAGAGGGCTAAAAACGGGTGGTTAAAACGGTTCCACTTTAACAGAACTTTTAACACTCTGTCAAGAAAACACCTGTGTTTGTTAACAGAGGACTTAACAGAGGTTGGTTAAAATGGCCCTTAGCATTCATAATGTGAGCAGAAACAACGAAACTAATTTTAAAAAATATATGTGTAGAGAAAAGAATAATATTTTTTAAACCGGAAGTTAGATTCATATTGTTAAATCTCGCGCCTATCATCTCATCATGCATTTCGGTGATGCAACAGGAGCATGGCCTAGTGATGGCGATAAATTATCGATATGTTACAGTCCAAACCCGAAGTTAGGCATTACGCGTAATGCCTAAAACTCGTTAGGCATTACCCGAAATGGGAAGCTTAATATTAAAAATTTCGGGTAATGCCTAGCCGTTAGGCACTACGCGTAATGCCTGAAAAATAGATTTTTACATTTAGGCATTACCCAGAAAAATTTACTGATGCCACAAATTTAGTAATTAGATAGTGAAAATTCTTTTTTTCCACAGAGTAAAGGCGTTGTTGGACTTGAATTAAAGTAATGAATGGAAATTTTTACTAGTGAATTAAACTAGAAATAACTTATTTTCATAATTGATTATAATTTTTTTTTTTTTTTTTTTTTGTTATAAATCTTAGTACTACAACTAAGAATAAATAACTGTGATAACATATTAAAAAAATTTATAATCAATAATAAAAATAAGTTATCCCTAGTTTAATTCACTAGTAAATATTTCCAAATGATTACTTTAATTTAAGTCAAACAACGCCTTTACTATGTAGAAAAAAAGAATTTTCACTATCTAATTACTAAATTTGTGGCATCAGTAAATTTTTCTGGGTAATGCCTAATAGACCGTCCCTTATTTTGCGAACTTTGGAATTCATTCGGACGCTCCCCCCAATTTTTTTCCTTTTGGTTTAAAAAGGAAACCTGTAAAATTTTAGCGCTCTACGATAAGTCTATATAGTGCCGCACGAACCCCCCGTTTTAACCATATAACTTAAATAGGGCCAAGTTCCACTGGTCGAGTCCTTGCATTGCCCGTTTTCTAAAATTAACGAAAATATTGTTCCTTACGTATTTTGATTTGAGGAACTCAAATCTGCAATCGAAATTTTAATAGCTTTTATAGTTTTTGATTTATTCAAGTGCTAATTTTTTGGCCAAAATTTTGCTCAGCTAAACTTTAATTAAATTCTTAAAAAAATTTAAAGTTGATATCCTGGTCCTGTAATACATCTTTTCTGATCAATTTTCGACGTTGAATCACCTAAGAGCCCTTAAAATCGTCTATCTACTTTTGTTTTTATAATATAAACCAAAAATCAAAGAATTTGAATATTTTTCTTTAATTTTCATGAAAATTATTATTTTTTCAAAAATAGTAAGCATTAGAAGATTGTCGCTCTCAGTTCTGGATTCAGTGTCGAAAATTGCTCCGAAAAGATGTATTATAGGACCAGGATATCAACTTAAAAATTTTTTAAGAATTAAATTAAAGTTTAGCTGAGCAAAATTTTGGCCAAAAAATTAGCACTTGAATAAATCAAAAACTATAAAAGCTATTAAAATTTCGATTGCAGATTTGAGTTCCTCAGATCAAAATACGTAAGGAACAATATTTTCGTTAATTTTAGAAAACGGGCAATGCAAGGACTCGACCAGTGGAATTTGGCCCTATTTAAGTTATATGGTTAAAACGGGGGGTTCGTGCGGCACTATTTAGACTTATCGTAGAGCGCTAAAATTTTACAGGTTCCCTTTTTAAACCAAAAGGAAAAAAATTGGGGGGAGCGTCCGAAAGAATTCCAAAGTTCGCAAAATAAGGGACGGTCTAATGCCTAAATGTAAAAATCTATTTTTCAGGCACTACGCGTAGTGCCTAACGGCTAGGCATTACCCGAAATTTTAAATATTAAGCTTCTCATTTCGGGTAATGCCTAGCCGTTAGGCACTACGCGTAAAATGCCTAACGAGTTTTAGGCATTACGCGTAATGCCTAACTTCGGGTTTGGATTGTAACAGATATATCGATATCGGAAGGAAAATTTTCGATATTTTTTCCGATAATGCGGAGTTCGATATATCGATGTATCGATAAGTTTTTTAACTCCCAATTTTTTTTTCTGCTTTCCTTAATTTAAAATTAATTAATAAATAATAATTTTTAAATTAATTAATTTTTTGTCACGGCCGACTTCATTTACGCTGTTATAAGTGATGTTCTTTTATTGTATTCTTTTGTTCCGGTGTAGAGATACAGGAAATATACCGTATATTTATTTTTATGTATACCTTGGTATAAATATACGTATATATATACCGATTTGGTATATTTTCGTTTTTTAAGCTCTCTTCGATTTTAATTAACTATTTTAGAGTTTGAAGTTATTTTACATACTTTTTTTGTTCACCGGTATTGGAAATACAGTAAAAAATAAGAATAAAAGTAATCAGTACAGAAATAAAAAGTTTTTTAAAATACAAAATTATTTAAAGTTATTAGGAATTAAAAAACAAAAATGATATGTTCTATGGGTAAATATACCGTACACTTTCAAAAATTGTATAAATAATGCAGTTTTTTAACTGAAAAGGGAAATATCGGATTTATCGATAAATTTATCGATATATCGATCATTTTTGGCGATATATCGACATATCGTTATCGGGAAATTTCAAATATCGATATATCGAGTTATCGATATATTTCAAACTTATCGCCATCACTATTCAGGCGAGTTTAACGTATGCGAGCTATCATGGTCAGGGATGGCAAACCGCTCCAAAAAAGAACCGGGTTTCGGTTCGGTTCGGTTTTTCCAAAAATGGGAAGTTGAATTCGGTTCGGTTTCGGTTCCGAGGATATCCGTCAGGAAAAGGTTCGGTTCGGTTTCGGTGCTGATGAAAAATTTTTAAAAAAAGGTTCGGTTCGGTTCGGTTTCTTTTTTCATTGGTAAAAAACCGGTTCTAAATACGGTTCGGTTTTTGTAATTAACTGGGTTTGGTTTCGGTTTAGGTTCGGTTTTTCCCATGAATTGGGTTCGGTTTCGGTTCGGTTTCTTTTCTTCTTAGATTCGGTTTGGTTTCGGTTCGGGTTTTTCCATGAATTTGGGTTCGGTTTCGGTTCGGTTTCTTTTCTTCTTACATTCGGTTTGGTTTCGGTTCGGTTTCTTTTCTTCTTAGATTCGGTTTGGTTTCGGTTCGGTTTAGATTTTCGCGGAAAAGATTTTTTTTCAACATTATGGGTTCCGTTGTTTTGGTTTAACATTTTTTTTCGTGTCGATTTTTTAACCTTGGCTCATTGTGGTCGTTATCGAATAGTAGTTTTAAGGAGTATGTAGCAAACAGGCTACATTACATACATAATTATAGAAAAATCTACAAATATATTTTTGAAGTTGACTAATTTAAAAAAATTTTCGAATTTTTTAACAATATTATCATAATATTCTACAATATTTGCATTCAAGAAACGTTAATCCGCGTAAGTTTCATTTCAAGTCAGCTATCTGCCTACTTTTAGGGAAATTAATTTAAAAATGAATTAAAAATTATTAACAACTTTTTGGGAAATTTTACAAAAACAAAATTGAGCAGCGCACGTCCAATCCAATGTCAGCATCAGTAACAAAAAACTCGATGTAACGGCAAAAGTGATTCAAAGAATTCAGAAACTGCTCCAAAGTTCAAAAGAGCTGTCGCAGTCGCTATTCAGGTGTCTCAGATCTTAAGCTGAGAGCTGAAATTTTAATTTGCTCTCAAGCTCAAGAGAGCTAATATGATTATATGAACTCTTTGAACCGTTTCAAATTTCAGCTCTTGTAGCAAATTTGAGCTGGGAGCTAAAAGAGCTCCAAGCTAAGAGCTGAGAGTTCAAGTTTTGAATTTCTCATAAGCTCAAGAAAGCTTTGAGCTCTTTGAACGGCTTCAAATTTTTAAGCAATTGCAGCAAATTTGAGTTGAGAGCTAAAAGAACCAGAGCATGTTGTAAGAAATTTTCAGTAGGTGACATAAGACCAAAGATATTAGACGGCGGGCTGCCACCCCACCCCCCTCCCGCCCGTGATGTAAAAAATTTTCAATTTTAAAAATTCAATTAGAAGACTACCATTTTTTTTTTTTTTTTTTGACCTTGAATGAACTTTAGACTTTGGGGCGGAGAGGAAAGAGAGAATCAGAAGCAGGTACAGTCTTGAAAACTGGAAAGGAAAGAGGTATTTGAGCTTTGCTTTGAAAACGTTACTACCTGATAAAAAGACCAAAAGCAGGCAGCTGAAGGAAAAACGTGCCTTATGAATAGATGTAAGAAAGTTGTAAATCAGAGGAAACAATTTTCACCGAATAGAAAAGGAGAAGAGAATAAAAAAAAAAAGTTTGCAGAAGTCTTTGACCGGATTAAATTTGAGATACCTTCGGGTATCCTTTCTCAGTGAAAAAGAGTATTCAAAAAACAATGCAAAAATTTCTTGGAAGGTTATTTTTAAACATTGATATTTTTACAACCAGCATTCAATAGACCAGACAAATCTTTTTCAAAATATCCCAGGGAAAAAAATTAAAAACAATTTCTATGGCTTAAAATAAGTTTCTAGAAAATTTTTTTCTTGTCACCTAGTCGATCGAATTCTCTCTCTCTGGGTGACAAATTTTGGGCACTAGGTGACATAAATGTCATCCAGTTCTTATGTTACAACATGCTCTGAAAAGAACTGCAAGCTAACAGCTGATAGTTCAAGTTTTGAATTTCTCATAAGCTCAAGAAAGACTTAACTTTCATTACCCACAAAATTTGAACCCGCGTAAGAGTTTAACCACAAAAGTTTGGTAGTAAAATACTGGCCAATAAGATTTAAGGTAACCTTTTGTTTTTGGTTAACCCTTCATCTTTCATAAAGTTCAATTCGGTTCGAGTTCAGTTTTGGTTCCGGTTCGATTATTGCCAAAACGGTTCGATTTCGGTTTCGGTATCGTTTTTCTTTATGCGGTTCAGTTTCGGTTCCGGTGCAATCTATATCTATAAAGGAGTAAGTCCTCACTCACTGAATTGCACCAAAAATCGGGGGATGGTCCTAAAAATCTGAAACTTGGCATGGAGGTAGGGTATTGGGGGTAGAGTCCAACAAAAATATTTCCGGGGGGCCAGCCCCCCAAAATGGGGCCCCCTGCAAAATTTTTGTAATTATACGGAAAAAACAATTTTAAAAGCGTTGCAAGGAGGTAGACTCCAACAAAATTGTTTTGGGGTGGCCAGCCCCCCCCCCTCCCCCCAAAAAAAAACCGATTGAAACGTTGCAGTTCCAGAAAATGGGGCCCAAGCCTAAGTTAAAAGTCTCGGTCAGTGGCGTTATACCGATGAGTTCTTTGCGACGATTTTTTGATCCGGTGAAACTACCCACCGGTTGTCTATCAGCCTCTTTGTAAAAAAGCAAATAAATAAATCTATAGCTATAAATGCGTAAGTCCTCACTCACTGAACTGCACCAAAGATCGGGGGATGGTCCTAAAAATCTGAAACTTTGCATGGAGGTAGGGGATTAAGGGTAGAGTCCAACAAGATCATTTCCGAAGGCCAACCCCCAAAAAAGGGCCCCCCTGTGGCATTTTTGTAATTATTACGGCTTTTTGCAGGGAGCTAGGGTATTGAGAGGGGAGTCCAACGAAAACATTCTGGGGGTCAGCCCCCAAAAAGGGGGCCCCTGCGACATTTTTGTAATTTATTGAAAATTATGTTTGAATACAAGGTTTTTCCAGGTTTTTGAGGTTTTCAAGGTTCAATTTCAAAATTTTCAAAATTTGAAACGTTGCAGGGACGTAGGATACTGAGGGAGTTCCGAAAAGGGGTCCAATTACCTCCAGTTCCCCTTCCAAAAAAAACCTCAGTCCCCTACTTCCCACCAAAACCAGCTTCCTCCCTTACTTCTCCCGTAAGGCTCCAGTTTATCTACACTGTATTACTCGAGGTAGGGTATTGGGGGTAGAGTCCAACGAAATTATTTCCGGGGGGGGGGGGGGGGCAATCCAAAAAGGAGCCCGTGTGTCATTTTTTTAAATTATACGGACGGTAAAAATTTCAAAAAATTTGAACCATTGCAGGGAGATAGGATACTGAGGGAGTTCCGAAAAGGGGTCCAACCTCCTCCAGTTCCCCTTCCAAAAACCACGCAGCCCTCCCACCCCCCCTTCCAAACCGACTTATCTACTTCTCCCGTAGGGCTCCCGTTTATCTAAACTGTATGGCGTTGGTTACATTACACGAAAATTTTTGTTTGATGAGTTTCAAAAATTTTTTCTCGATGAAAGTGTTTACACTCGATGATGTTCGAAATGTTCGATGATGTTTGACGTTATTTTTGGGGTGGTATTATATTAATATGGGTACTCGGCCAATGATATATGTATTTTCCCATTATTTAAAAAATATAATACAACCCCAAAAATAACGTCAAACATCATCAAACATTTCGAACATCATCGAAACTTTTCAAACATGTTCGAAAAGTGTAAACACTTTCATCGAGAAAAAATTTTTGAAACTCTTCGAACAAAAATTTTCGTGTAATGTAACCAACGCCTATTCCTCGACATAGGGTATTGGGGGTAGAATCTAACGAAATTATTTCCGCTGAATCAATCCAAAAAGGGGCCCCCTGAGGCATTTATCTAATTATACTGACGGAAAAAATTTGAAAAATTTGAAACCTTGCAGGGAGATAGGATACTAGGAAAGTTCCCAACCACCTCCAGTACCCCTTCCAAAAAAAACCACACAGTCCTTACCCCCCCCCCCCCCCAAAATGGCTTCGTCCATCGCCAAATGGCTTCGTCAATAACGGCATGATTCGCGAGGGTGATGTACTTTGTAAATGAACAATTTTGCAAAAACTTGGAGTTATCAGGATTTACCAGCATATTACACACGGTAGAACAATAATTTTAAAAAATAAAAGCGGGGAAAAGACGTTATTGGTTATCCTGGAACTAAAAAACCCACGTTTTCGGTACAGTTTACACAGTCCACCCCAACAATGCCGAATGTTTTTACCTTAGTATATTGCTACACTATGTCCCAGGCCCGACTTCTTTCGAATATTTAAAATCGGTTAACTCAGTTATTCAACCAACGTTCCAGACCACTTGCAAAGCACTAGGATTTCTCGAGGACGACAATCATTTACACTTTGCATTAAAAGGCACAGCTTTAACTGCTTCAGCATTTAAGTTGAAAAATTTGCTTGCTATCATGCTGTTATTCGGTAATATTTCAGAACCCTTAAAACTTTGGGAAAAATACAAATCCCATTTTTCAAAAGATATTTTAAACAAAGCTAGAAACAAAACGTCGGATCAGAACCATAGGGTCCCAAATAGGTCCCCCCCCCCCCAAAAAAATTGAGATTTTTATGCCAAAGGTTGTCTTTTACTTTAGACTTATCGTCTATGAAAGGAAAATTTTTAATTTTGGTTTTTGGCTGAGATATGCGCAAAAAACGTGATTTGGAACCTTATGGCACCAACAATTTCTCAATAAGATTTCATTTAGAACCTTACGGAATTTTGTTCCTCCTCCTAAATGTAAGTGCTTGACTTTCGAATTTACATATTTGGTTTCCTTTGGCCTTGCTTGAACAAATAAAAGTTAAACAAAAAATTAAAATTGGTTAGGGCTTGAATTACAGCCATTTTTGATTTAGAACCTTATGGCACTGAGTTTATTTGCGAGTTTATTTTTTTTTTTAATAACATAATAACTGAATTAGTACATAAAAATTAAAAATAACTTTAACCAACTGGGCAGCAAAAGCATAACTTTTAAAAACGCTCTCCTGTAAAATTTACATGTTACCGATTTGGAACCCTATGGTTCTGAGGCGACGAAAAGTTGCAATTTCGATATGCAGACCACGGATGACATTTATAACGAAACTCTGATAATAATTGAAGATTTACTTTCATCATTAGGAGGCAAAACTCTCAAAGAATACGGTATATAATTCGGGAAAGCACAATGTCTCGGTATATTGATCAAAAACGTAGAAGAACTCATTTCTACTGTTTATCCAGAAACACAATCATTAAATTCTAAAGACATTTCGTGGCTAAGAGAAAAAGAAGTCCTTGCTCCTAAAAATATGATCGTTGCTAAGGGAGCGTTCAAGTATTACGTAAGAACCGAAAGGGGGGGAGGGGGAACTTGAAATTCTTACAATTTCTTACATGGGGAAGGGGGGAGTTTGGAAAATCTTACGTAAGAATACCCATTACAACTTATTGCTCAGAATTTTTTTTAATTTCAAAAAATTAAGTGGTTTTAACTTTTTTTCGAATGCCTAAAGTAGAAAATGTGGAAAGTTTTTTCCAAAAAATTTTAAGAAATAAAAATTTATTTTTTGACGACATTTTGTGCCAATTGCTAGGGATATGAGTATGAACTACATATCTAGATTTAAGAAAAATATTACTCCAATATAAAATTGGCGTCAAAGAGAGGGGGGGGGGGTTGGTTCACGAAAATCTTACGTAATATAATACGGGGGTCAAAGAAATCTTACTAATGATTACAAAGGGGGGGGGGGGGGGAAGCGGATTGCAAAAAAGCTGATTTCGAGTGTTTATCCAGATATACAATCCCTTAATTCTAAAGACATTTCGTGGCTAAAAGAAAGAGCAATTCTTGCTCCTAAAAATAAAATTGTTGCTATTTTAAATGATCTCATTTTAAATAAATTTTAGGGAGAGGAACGCGAATACCTTTCGTTTGATACCACCGCGCTAGAAGACGACGCTGTACAGTTTCCTACTGAATTACTAAACCAAACAACTCCATCGGGAATGCCTCCACACAAATTAAAATTGAAAGTTGGATCACCGATTATACTATTAAGAAATCATAACCTTCTAAACTTTGCAACGGCACAAGACTACGTATAACTTCCCTTCGCCCAAACGTCATCGAGGCTATAATATTTTCTGGAGTAGGTTCAGGAGAAACAGTTTTTATTCCAGAATACCAATGATGACATCGAGCGATGACAATATTGTCTTTAAAAAATGTCAATTTCCTGTAAAATTATGTTTTGCAATGACCATCAATAAATCACAGGGCCAATCTCTTACGATTGCAGGCATTGATCTGAGGCAAGACTGTTTTTCGCACGGTCATTGTACGTTGCCTGTTCCACAGTTAGCGATTCAAAAACCTGTACATTTTATCACCTGGAGGCAAAGCATTGAACGTTGTTTACAAAGAAGCTTTATCATCTTGAAAGTTATTCAAACTCATATGACACAAAACAGCAAGTGCTAGCGCATCGGAGCGTATATTAGAGCAAATGCGCGCGCGCGAAGCGCGCGTCGCAAAGAACTAAATGCTAGTTTTTTTTAAAACTGTTCGGTTTCGGTTTCGGTATGGTTTTTTTTTATACGGTTCGGTTTGGTTCCGGTTCGGTTTTTTTTGTCTTTCAACGGTTCGGGTTCGGTATGTTTTTTTTTTATACTGTTCGGTTTGGTTCCGGTTCGGTTTTTTTCTTTCTTTCAACGGTTCGGGTTCGGTTTCAATTCGGTTTTCCCCTTAAATTCATTTCCGTTCGGTTTCGGTCCGGTTTTCCGGAAAAAAATTTTCAATCGGTTCGGTTCGGATTCGGTTTCCCTTGTAAAATTTGGCAATCGGTTCGGTTCGGATTCGGTTTTTTTTAAAAAAAAACCCGGGTTCGGAGCACTTTTTTCGGTTCGGTTCGGTTCGGTTTGCCATCCCTGACATGGTGCCGCTTTCAGCGCTATCTGCTCCGTTTTTTCCTACACTTGAACTACTATGTTCTTTTAAATCGTTTTGAAATTAAAGACATTGAAATATCAAAGGACGGCAAAGGAATTTCGAATTATAGTTACCGGTATTATTATAGAGTATTTCCAATCATGTGACCGGATATCGTTTTTTTTACGCGCCAGATTTGCTGGGGGACAACTAGTGATGTTAATCATAAATATTTACATAAATATATTGTATATATATACGTATATATTTATATATATATATGAAGCTTTTCATTGTATATCCATATATATTTACGGTGTTTTTAGCTTTTTTCGTAAAAGAGACATAATTCATTAAAATAAGCGTTATAAGTCTGTTTAGAATAATATTTAAATTAAAAATAGTAAAATAAATGATTTAAAACGTTTATATGGACCGTACCAAGGTAAATTCAGAATAGTTTTCAATTTTCGCGCCTAAAGATGGCTGCTTCTACAAAAATGGCTGCCTTAGACCACCGGACCACCATTCATATTTATATCAATTGCTAATCATTGATCAACAAGTCAATGACAAATGAAAATGCTTCTTTACCTTGTAATTCATTAAAAAATAATCAAAAAAGTTGTTAAAAATTAAAAATAAGCGAGGAATAATATGTGAAATTCAACCCCAAAAAAAAGTACATGTTTAGCTTATGGGCATATATATATATAAATATTTATATATATATACATAAATATATAAATATTTATATATATATACATAAATATATATATATATTTACCAACGATAAAATATACGGTATATTTAACATCACTAGGGACAACCAAAGTATAAACAGTATACAAATAATAACAGATAAATGAATTATTTTTACGTTTTATACTAATTTTTATTATTAAATTTGATATATATGTAAAAGTTATATCAAAATGGTGTATTTTAGGAATGGGAAATTAGGAAATGGATGATGTACAGAAGAGATACAATGAAAAAGCTGGAAATTAAAATTAGTCCGCTTATTACTCTCTTTAACTTCAAAACGTTATTTATTGGTAATTTTAAAAAAGATTCAGAAAGATTTAATTTTCTTCAGGTTTTATGTATTTAATTACATTGATACGGCTAAATGACCTAGGATGTTGACAAGCAAAAAAAAAAAAAAAAAAATGTAATGTAATGTAATGTAATATAATGTAATGTAATGTAATGTAATGCAATATATTGGAAGCAAATTAGTAATAAAATTTTTTATGCCTAGCTTTAAAGGGGCCCGTAGCCAAGGGGGGAACGCCCCCCCCCCCCCCCCCCCGGGCTGACTCGGTGCCTCCCCATGGAGTGAACTGGCTAAACATGACAGGTATAGGGAATGAAGGCCTATTGCCCTCTTAACAAGTCCAATTGTTCCCCCTGGCTCTTCGTTCTGACTACGGGCCCGCTGTTATATATTGTGTTACTGTTGCTTATCTTTTACATTTTTTTTTTAATACTTAATGCTCCTTTCAGTATTAAGAATAATTTCTCAAATTTTTTTTTAGCAAATTTATTGTTTATATTTTATGCTTTTCGAACTAATTATTACGATTTCTTGGTACTGACAGTCGTGATAAAAATCTTCAAATTACGGGCCCGTTGCCAGAACGGGTAATTGGGGCTCAAAGCCCCAATTACCCGCTCCACATGAATCCTGACATATGAGCTATTTTCCTGGTCCCTTCCCGATGGTCAAATGGTATTCGGAAAAATCTTTTCCTCTTCTATTTGCACATCTAAATACAGCGCAAACAGAAGGCATTTTTTTTACTTCTATTCTATATTAATTTCCACAAAATATTCGGGAAATATAATACAGTTCTATAATGAAAATATAATCCTAATTCTATAATTTCGATTTTAACCCGTATTCAGGTTCATAATCAACTTATCATGTTAAAGAAAAAAAAAAAAAAAATTGCATTCTGACATATTGTATTACGTGCATTATATTACTTGCTTGTCCCCCAGACGCCATATTTAAAGGATTCGCGCCATGCGACGCCATGTTATGACGTATAATGGAAATGCTCTATTATTATTTTCAAAGATGGTCGACACGTTTTTTGTGCTCCGTATTTAAATAAATTTTTTCCGGTAAAGTGGGAAAATTCTGGTAGTTTAACGGTACGAGAATCATCAAATAAGACTAAACTTTGAATTAAATAAGATAAAACAGTGAAAAAAGCGGTTTGAGACTTTAAAAAGAAAGGAATGTTATATCAAAACGTTAGTTGAAAAATCAATGTGAATATAGCTAAAAGGAAGCCCGTGATCTAGCTGCGCTACATTGGTAATACGTTAATAATGCATACGTTGACTTATTGCAATGGTTAAGGAATCCAATCGACGTGGAAGCAACGCCATATGCTTTTAACAAGCTTTGGTTAGAAAAACAAGAAATAATCGTCGAAAAATCCTATGCTATTTTCTTATATCCCCAAAATATTATGAACAAGATTGATGTTTTATGCCAATGAGACAAAATAAATAAATGTGCGTGTCATTAATGTATGAGCCTTCTCACGATTGCTCTTAATTGGTTTACACGAAAACTTAATTAAATAAATAATAGAGCTTAATTGCTCATTGAAGACATTATCTTTACGTTTAAAAACAAAAATGGATAAGTGTATAAGTTGTAATAAATCAATTGATACGGTAGCAGATATCAATTATGTCAGATGCTATGGATGTGATGGTTTATTCCATTTGGAATGCGCACACCTGGAGTTATCCTTTTTATCTAAATCGAAGGAAGATCGTGAATCTTGGAGATGTCAAAATTGTTTAGATAACTATTGTGCAAACTGCCGGAAGGAACTATCAATGCAAGAAGCCTATTGCATGGGTTGTAATAAAAATTATTGCTGGGGTCCCTGTTCAGTAAAACGATCAACATGGGAAAGTAAAGGAAGGCCTGATAAGGAAGTGTGGCGTTGCACTCAATGTAGATCTGTAAAGAAAAATACTGACACTAGGGAAAGGAGTGGAAGCGATGCGAAAAGAAGAAGAAATGAAAGTAATGGTTCTTTCCAAACGCAGAACAATGAAGATGACTTACAAGCATCAATTGCCAAGTTAGAAAAATTAAATGAAAGTCGTTTTCAACAATTATTAGATGTACTAACCGACAATGGTAAAAAATTAGCAGAAAATACAAATGCTCTGATTGCATTAAAGGATGGAGTTGTTGCCAATGAGAATAAAATCCAAAAACTGTAAAATTGCCTCTTAGAAAAAAATCGTTTAATTAGGGCGCTTCTTGATAGAATTTCTGTCTTAGAATCAAATCAAAAGGAAGAATCAAACAAAATTAAAGCATTAGACTTGCGTTTTGCTGATTTTGAACAACATTCAAGGAAAAACAACTTGGAAATTCATGGAGTTCCTGAGGGGAAAAATAAAAGTTTGGATTTACTGCAGGAAGTGGTCATAAACTTAGGTGATAAAATGAATATCAAAATTGAGAAGGATAATATAGAGGCAATTCACAGAATACCGTCAAAAAATAAAAACAATCCTAAACCAATTATTGTCCAGTTGGACAAAAGAAAGATAAGAGACAGTATCATTAGCAAAAAATGGTAATGATGGAAAAATCTATGTGAATGAAAATTTAAGTCAGCATTATAAGAAATTATTATACAAAGCTAAAGAAGCAGCAAAAAGACTCAATTGCGCCTATTGTTGGTACAAAAATAGGAAAGTTCTCATCAGACTTGCTGAAGGTACTAAACCTATATGGATAAAATGTGAAGAGGATCTTGCAAATCTGGAAGATTAAATAAAAAATCAAAATCAAAGCAATGCAACTCAGGGGGAAAATTTATCTGCACCAAACGTTAGAAATCAAGGATCAGCTAATAAGGAATTAAATACGGTGGAGGAACAGAACCTTGGTCTCTCACAGTGGTCCTCTAAGATGCCTATCTCAGACGCCTACGAATAGGGAATAAATAGCTCTTCTGCTTCTGAAGAGATCGAAGATCTCTATGATGAAATTAAGTGTTACAAAGCAAATCACGTACTATGACAGATATGATTGTTGGATGCCAGAGTAGTGAGTTTAAAATTTTTCATGTAAATATTAACTCGTTGAGTGTGATTAAATTTACTTTAGTGAAAGATTTTGTAAATCAGGTTATACCAGATGTATTAATCTTATCAGAGGCAAATCTCTGTGAACATCAGATAAATCTTTTTCAAATCAAAAATTACTCATTCTTGCATAATTTAAGAAAAAACAAAAGAGGTGGTGGCCTCATAGCTTATGTAAGTAATAAATTAGAAGTTGATTTAATAAATACAAAAAATCCTAGCTCCTTTGAAAGTCTTGAGTTTAAGATTAATATTAAGCAAAAATGGATATCAGTCTTGAGCATTTACAGACCACCTAATTTGAGCTTGAAATCTTTTTTATCTGAACTAGAAACTAAACTGAAAGATTATAATAATATAAAGCTGTAATAATGATAGGGGATATAAATTTAAACCTATTGTCTGATAGTAAAAATTTAACAATTATAAAAATATATTAGCTGAAAACTGCTTAACAAACTATATTCAAGATCCAACAAGAGAAGTGGTAAGAAATGGACGTCTAGTTAAGGCTTGCTTAGATCATATATATGCAAGAGATTTGCATAAAGAAGTTTCTTTCATTATTAAATTAAATTTGTCTGATCACTACATGATAGGATTGGTCACAGGATCAAATCAAAATTTAAATTTAACCATAAGTGTAGATAACACCATTCATGAAGACAAATTTTTTATTGATAAAAAAAAAGTAACTAGTTTAATAAAAAATTTTGATTGGGGTGAAATCTTAAACAAACCGGATGTCAATGATTGCTATAATAGTTGGGTTAATGAAATGAAAACAATATATGAAGGTTCCAAAAAGAAAATTATACAAGGCTCCAAAAACTCAAAAAAAATTTAAACTTAGTAAAAATCTAAAAGCTTTAATGAAGGAACGTGATGAAACTTATGTATCGTGGAAACCAGGGATGGCAAACCGAACCGAACCAACTGTAAAAACCGAACCGGAACCGGGTTTTTTTAAAAAATTAACCGAACCGGAACCGAACCGGTCGAGAAGTTGTAAATGGAAAACCGAACCGAACCGAACCGTACCGAACCGTTTTGCCGAATAAACCGAAACGAAACCGAACCGAACCGAACCGTTTTGGCAAAATAAACCGAACCGGAACCGAACCGAACCGTTTTAAAAAAATAAACCGAACCGAACCGAACCGTTTTGGCAAAGTAAACCGATCCGAAACCGAACCGAACCGTTTTAAAAAAAATAAACCGAACTGAACCGAACCGTTTTGGCAAAGTAAACCGAACCGAAACCGAACCGAACCGTTTTAAAAAAATTAACAAAACCGGACCGAACCGAACCATTTTGACAAAATATACCGAACCGTTACGGGGAAAAAACAACCGAAACCTTATTTGAAACTCAGGCTAAGTCCCGCACCTTTTTTTTCATTAAAGCATTGTTTTTTTAGGAATGTCAGTAGGATGTTAATAAAATTAAGATACTCGGTATTCATTGAATAATACTCCTAACATAATATTTGAAATTCAAATTATTAATAAAATTTTTATTTGAAAAGTTTCGGGAAAAAGTGATTAAGTGAACAGGAACCATATTGAGCTAATAATAATTGGTTTGTTTTCAGAGTCCTTTATTCACATTTATATTAGTCATTTTAATGATAATATATAATAGATGATTTAAACCCATTCCGATGCGGTAAATCTCGCTTTAACCCTTTGCTTACCGATGGCCCTCCTGGAGGGTCATTCGCGAAAATGTCGTTCCTTACCAATGGCCCTCTACGGGGGCCATTTGTTGAAAAATTTATATTTCCAATAATTGCAAGTGCAGGGGGCTAAAAATTTTTGTACTTATGTAAATTGAGTCGAGGATTTCGAATATGAAGCCAGAATTTCGCTACCACCAAAATTCAAGATGGCGGGCGACTAATTATATTGGATATTTAAAAACTCGTTCAATTAATATGCTAAAAATCTTATAAAATAATTATTAGGGATAATAAAACCAATCTGACACTCTCAATAGTTCAAGTATTGTCAACCATGAAGATTTCGCCGAAACCTGGCTTGAATTTTCCCTTATATTTAGCTTATGAAGGGATAAATAGACGAGTTAATACCTGAAAACTTTTTTTTTTAAAAAAGGGAAAGTGATGTCCATTAAAGAGTGAATAACAATAGGGATGTTTCCGGCGGGGTTGGATCGTTTAAAAACATCTTTAAAAAATAGTAGCATCTATGTTAAGCTTATGGCACAAAAATCCATTTTTCAATAAATGGTTTTTTTTTTTCAAAAAAAATTTAAAAATTGTATTTTTTTTCTTTCTTTCAAAAAAGGCTTAATTTTGAAAAAATAATATCAGATTTGAAATCCGGGCCCTCTAAAACCCCCAGACTGAAATTTTATTTCATTAGCAACCTTTGAATTTTTCCAAACTACAGTACACCTCGGTTATAACGCGATCCAAGGGACCGGAGTCAAAACCACGTTATAGCCGGGGTCGCGTTATAAACAAAGTTAATTTTTCTTTTTTTTTTTTAAATGTTTTTTAGGTTAAAAGACTTTATTATAACAAGAAAACAAAATTATTTTTTGCTTTTTAATTTGAAAAACACCCCCAGACTGATTATCTGATCTGATCTTATTGCCATTTAGGTACTCAATAAGGGACATTTTTTGAGCTCAATAATACAAAATGTGAACAAATAAACAGCCTTGAAGCCCTAAAAAAAATTGACTTTCTTTTTCATTCAATTTTCTCTGTGCCTGGCTTTCAAATAAAAGATCTGCAGAGTAATTCAAACGCCCCAAAAAACTTAAACAAAAGAAACCCATAAAAAAAAGGTTTTCTGCTCCGCTCCGTTGGCAAAAAAAACGTTTTTAGACAAAAAACCTGACTCAAGTCGGACCGCGCTAAAAGCGGGGGGCAAATACGAATGATCATATAGAATTTTAACCAAATTACCCAAAAAACCGCGCTATAGCCGATGTGAAAGAACCGCCATAACATGTGAGAAAAGGTAAGTCTTGAAAAAAAAAGAAGGTCCAGGCTCTTAGACCGAAATATTTTAGAGAGAAGGCCGCGTTACTTCCGAGGTCTTACTGCGTTATAAGCGAGGATAAATATACATAATCTTATGGGATTCCGCCGGGACCGGCGTTATAACCGCGCTATAAGCGATTTCGCGTTATTTCCGTGGGCTTTATAACCGAGGTGTACTGTATAATCTTATTTCATTCGGTATTCATGTAATGCGGGTTGCCTACATTTGATTTTGCAGGAGACATTATGATAAGAATTTTTTTTTACATTATATTAAGCATATTGGTACGTATAAACCCCAAAAACAAAATTCGGTAAGATGGTGCTTTTTTTTAAAGTCAAATATAGGTAAGCAGAGGGTTAAAGAGCAAAGAAAATTACATAACTAAAAGTTTCAAATATTTACAACTTTTGGTTTGAAATGTTATTAAAAAATATTTGATCTAATTGTACGCTAAGTAAAAGGTTTTATCAATTACTTCTTCCGAAAATTAACTTATGAAAGGACAGATTTTGTAGGAGCCCCTTTTGACAATACTTTTGATCAATGCGGTAGCAAGAAGAGAAAAACCCAAACCGAATTTAAGAAAGAGGAAAATTGAACCGAAACCGAACCGAACCGAACCGAATTCAAGACAGAACCCAACCGAACTCAAGTCAGAACCCAACCGAACCGAACCGAACCGAATTCAAAACAGAACCCAACCGGACCGAACCCAACCGAACTGAAGATAAAGAAACCGAACCGAACCGAACCGAATTTAAGACAGAACCCAACCGAACCGAACCGAATTCAAGTCAGAACCCAACCGAACCGAATTTAAGACAGAACCGAACCGAACCGAACCGAACCGAACCGAACCGAATTCAAGTCAGAACCCAACCGAACCGAACCGAATTCAAAACAGAACCCAACCGGACCGAACCCAACCGAATTAAAGATAAAAAAAAACCGAACCAAACCGAACCGAACCGTATTTAAAAAGATTTTCATGCGAACCTAAACCGAACCAAACCCTTTCTGACGGATTTCCGTCGAACCATAACCAAACTGAATTCAACTTTATACTTTGAAGAAAAACCGAACCGAACCGAACCCTTTTAGTTTGCGGAGCGGTTTGCCATCCATGGTGGAAACAATGTCCGGCTGATTTGATTTTAAGAAACCAATATCACAACCTTCAAATCCGTACTTGTAAATTAATCAAAAAAGAGGAACACGAGCATAATTATAGAGAATTCAAAAATTGTAAAGATGATACTAGGAAAATTTGGGGAAAAATAAATTCAGTAATGGGTAGGAAGACTAAAGGTAGTGTTGACGAACAGATACTTAAAAATTTTGCAAAAAATAAAACTAATAAGGGCGAAAGTAAAGTAATAGCTGATAAATTCGCAAATATGTTCACTGAGGAGGTTAAGAAATTACGACAATCGTGTAATGAAAAGTTCTTTAAAACGGAATTACCTGATGATTTATTAACTGATTTTATGACTGATTGGAATTTGGTAGATGAAGGCATTATAAAAAAATATTTAAAAGAAATTAACATGAATAAAAGCCCAGGTATAGATGAAATTCGTATGACGGATATAAGTAATAATGAACAATTAATTCAGCTAATCACTAAATTAATAAATTTATCACTGGAGAGCAGTACTGTACCTGATCTAATGAAAACCTCAATAATTCGACCCCTCTATAAGGGAGGTAAAGCTAATGATTTTGTTAATTATAGACCTCTTCAAATACTGTCTTCCGGGGAAAAGTTGTTAGAGAAAGTCGTTTTAAATCAACTGAACGACCATATTCAGAATCAATTAAATGATAAGCAATATGCTTATCAAAAACATAAAAGCGCAGAGATGTTATTGCAAGATTTCACAGACTTCATTTATAATAAACTCAGAGATAAGCAAACAATATTGGTAATGTTCATTGATTTCTCTAAAGCGTTTGATGTATTATTGAAAGAAATAATATTAGAAAGACTAAAAACGTTTGGGATTGGGGGTAAAATACTAGATTGGTTGACTAATTATTTAACAGAAAGAAAGATTGTGGTTAAAGTTGGAAATGAGTTAAGCATTAGTTTAGACTGGGAAACAGGGGTTCCTCAGGGAAGCTTATTAGGTCCATTGCTTTACTTAGTAACAGTTAATGCTCTTCCAGAATTAATTTCGAAATTCACAGAACTTTGGCTATTTGCTGATGACACTGTTTTAGTTACAGCCTGTAAGGATCTTGAACTAGCGAGATTAAGAATCCAAAAAGATTATATAACTTTACAAAAGTGGGCACATGATGTTGGCTTACCTATCAATTTTAGAAAAACTAAATGCCTTCAGATATCAAACTCCGGTTATTTTGATCATAAGCTAAAAATATTGCACCATTCTCATGACTGTCTTCATCAAAATTTACTAAACTGTAATTGTACTGAAACAATTGAACAAGTTACCAATCACAAATATCTAGGTCTTATATTTGATAACTGTATGAGTTGGGATAATCACGTAGAGTATTTAAGCAATAAACTTAGATCTTTGACATTCGCCTTTCATAGATTAAATAATTTAGTTGATTTAAAAACCCTCAAAAATATATACTATGCCTTAGTAAATTCGGTATTATCGTATGGAATTGAATGTTACGGCAACACAACTAAAACAAATAGAAAAATGCTGGAAAGACTCCAAACAAGAATTATCAAATTAATTACAAAAGATAAAGTTAATGACGAAAAAGAATTATTTCAGAACCTAGAAATTTTACCACTAACTGAATTGTTTATTTTTAAGAGAATATTGAGAAATTACAAAAACAACAATTATGTAAAAGCAAAGACCAAAATCAGAAATACAAGGTTTGATTCTTATTTACCATCAATACCTTATAACAAGTACGGTATGAAGACGATATCCTTTCAAATAAACACATTTATATTGTGATCAAAAAAATTAAAAATTTCCCTGAAATGTCCAATAGAATGTTCAGAAAAAAACTGAAAGAACTACTGCTACAAAAAGATAGTAATTTTAACTTTTAGTTTCCTTATATTTAAATTGTATTGTTAATTAATAATAATAATCCATACCGGAGCAGAAGGATCGAAATGATCCATTATTGTTCTTCGGTCAGGTTTAACCAAATTGTAAACTTTATTTGTATTAATAAAATTGAATTGAATTGAATTGAATTGAATTTTTATTTTAGATAAGAAGATTTTACGATTATTATTATTATTATTATTTTTTTTTTTTTTTAGTAATCGGAATCGGAATAGCATTTGCTTTTCAATTGTTAGCCGAATCGGAATCGGAATAGCATTTGCTTTTCAACTGTTAGGCGAATCGGAATCGGAATCGGCATCACGCATAAAAATCTTTCAGGAATTGACTTTTAAATCCCTTAAGTCTTCATTAACTTTTCGGAATCGGAATCGGAATCGGCATCAGGGTTTTGAAAAGACCGGAATCGTGTGGAATCGGAATCGGAATCGAACCCCTGCCTGTATCTCTACACCTGAACAAAAGAATACAATAAAAGAACATCACTTATAACAGCGTAAATGAAGTCGGCCGTGACAAAAAATTAATTAATTTAAAAATTATTATTTATTAATTAATTTTAAATTAAGGAAAGCAGAAAAAAAAATTGGGAGTTAAAAAACTTATCGAAACTAATTATCGATATATCGATATATCGATAATTTGACAAAGGAGAAGCAGGGAAAACGGGCGGGGGGAAGCCCCCCGAAAAAGCAAGACCGATTTCTAAAACGTGTTATATTCGTGCGAATCCAAACCCCAACTACTTCAAGGTAGGTCGATGAATCGATGAGAAAAAATTGCTGACTATATCAGCATGATTCATCGACCTACATCTTGATCGATTTTTATACCACGACAAAATATGTCCGTATCAAATCTCCCCCCCAAAAATCGATCAAGATTTTTACAAATAATTTTTCTGAATCTAGTTTATATCTCAAAGTAAAATTTTGAAGAACATTGACATTTGAATATATATATATATATTTTTTTTTTTTTTTTTTTTTTAACACAAATATTGCTGACAACGATACTGACATGGCGTGCGACTTGTTTTCGTAATAGGATAGGTTTAGTGCTATTTGATTGACTTTTTTTATGAAAATTTGCTTACATTTAATAATTCGTTCTACTTTTTATTTTTCTGTAATTTACCATAACCAGATTTATTGAATTGCTTGAGAAGAAAAAAAAAGCTTTAGATTTGAACCTTATTCACAATGTTTGTGCAAATTCGGCTTTCCTTTATCTCAAAAACACTTCCTAGGTCGTCGCCCATTGCAAACGATTCCTTTTGTTTCTCAAGGTATTCGCCAGAATATCCGATAAAACATTTTTGCCTGAACGCCTCCTTCAGGCCGGTTTTTCTGCCGCCTTTTTTTTTTTTTTTTTTTTTTTTTTTTTTTCTCTTTTCATAGTAAAACCTTTACTGTCATTGAACTGAATGATTGTACTTGGGAAAGGCTTTATTCTGCCCTCATTTTTACTCATAAAAATTTATTACCGGTGCTGATCTAAATCGTGCTTTTGCTCATTTTCATATAGTACATTCATTCATTCATTCACTCATTCATGCATTTATTCTTGCTTTTACTCTTCAGAATAATGCCTTCCCTTTTAAAATTTTTTGAAAACCATATTTTTACTCACAGACTAGGTTCGGATAATAGCTTGAGCTCCGGGTCACGAGCGCGGAAACTCGTGGAGCTTTCATGATGGGCTATTTCCTCCACTAGCTGCAACTAAACCTATCTTACATAGCCAAACCTAACTTGCATTATTTACTTTTTGCACTACCCCTTTTTATTTATTTATTTATTTATTTTTTTTTTTTACTTATTGCTTATTCTTTTTCACTTTTTTAATTTTCGCTTTTTACTATCTGATTAAACTTTATGCACTGTGACACTAATACTCTGCATGATTTTTTTTTGAAACACTTTCCTTCAAATTCTGCACTATCACCTTATCGCTGTCGAATATTTGATCCGTATCCGTCCTTGGGTCGTTTTTTTTCCATTTGTTTTCGAAAATGTTGAGATTTTGGAGTGATCCTGGTTTCCGTTGGAAGCTTGATGATTTTGGCTATTGTCCTTCTCCGAAAAATGTTGCTTCTGAAAATGAGGTTGAGGATTCCGTGGTTTTTTGATTTCTTGTCGTACCTTTTTCGAAAATTCTGTTTCCTATATTTCCTATGTTCGCTATTCTCGTAAAACACGTCCTTGAGGTAATGAAATGTTTCCACAGCCTGATTCGTTGTCATATTTGCCAAATTTCTTAAATCGTTGGGTTTCCTATCCACTTTTCGCTGCCATTTCATCAATATTGCTCACTCGCTATAGTGATTTCCCTTGTTTCCCTGCTGCAACGACTAAATTTTTCTAACAGTTTTAACGAGTTTTCCGTGGGGTTTCGTTTGTTGACCTTTTCCATTTACATAATTCGAAACTTTTACTTCAAAACTGGCCGAAAAAAGTGACTTTAGAAAATCTTCACGTCACTGACTTTTTTTTTTTTTTTTTTTTTTTTTTTTTCACCAAAATACTAATCTCTTTTAAAAACACTTTTTTTTTTTTTTTTTTTTTTTTTTTAATCGCGAAAGCTCGTTTCCCGCTATCACCATTTGACAAAGGAGAAGCAGGGAAAACGGGCGGGGGGAAGCCCCCCGAAAAAGCAAGACCGATTTCTAAAACGTGTTATATTCGTGCGAATCCAAACCCCAACTACTTCAAGGTAGGTCGATGAATCCACGGCCATAGGCCGGGTAATATCCACGGCCATAGGCCGGGAAAGGAGGTTTAGGATGGAAGCAACTGGTCGATAGTTAGCTATGACAAGACTGAATATATTATAGAGACGACAATAGAATGTATACTTAACCTACTTAATATACTAGGCCATTACACCTCCCCCCTAAAGAAAAGAAAATTTTGAGTTGCTAAAGCGACAAAAATTTTCGTCATCATACTGAGATTTTCTTTCCTCGTTACATTGTATTCTGTTATTGTATTTCGGTATTGAGCTTTACAAAACTAAAACTAATTCTATTGATTTATATAATTACCTACTGACTAACTTACTTACACTAGCATCAATACGGTATTTATTCATTTTACCGTTACAGAGAAGTTTTAGTTATTTATTTTCGTCTTTTGTTTTTTACAATCACCAAACTAAAAAAAAAATTTTTTTTTAAATTTGTCTCCGAACCAAATGCAAAACAGAAATTTAATTAGTTATTTATATATTTATTGACTTATTCATGTATTAATGCATTAATTTATTGATTTAGTTATATTTTATTTTATTTTTTTTTTTAGTTAGTTTATTATTATTATTATTTATTTTATTATTTTTTTTTTTTTTTTTTTTTTTTTTTTTTTTATATATATTTTTATTTATTTATTCATTGTGGTCATACATTTACCGACTTTATTATAGCTTTCTCTTTATTATTATCTGATTTTTTACCGAGCTATTCTATTATTTCGTTGCATTCTGTTTTATCTTATTCTGTTTTATTCTGTTTTATCGTATATTATTACGCAGTTCATTACAACCGCTTGCCTTTAGTTACTAAGTATTATATTTAATGCTATTCTTATTTCGTTTAGTACGCTGTTGTTTATATGAATTGTTGCTTATAAAATTTTTTTTTTATTATTTAGAGATAAATCTATAGTATTACCTATAATTAGTTAACTAGTACCAACTGACTTTTTTTTTTTTTTTACCTTGACTTATAGCTATCTGTGAGATAAATTATTTAGTTAATCAACTTATTATCCGCTTGCTCCATATCTTCCTTGTCTGTGTGCCCCATACACTGGCATGAACCCTGCTATAGCTACCAACTTTGCTTGACCTGCACTCTGTACATCTTTTCCAACACCTAAACTATCATTTATTTCTCCTACTATCGGATCTACTGCGCTTATTTCTTTTCCTTCCTTGACGTCGCTCAGTGTGTTCATAATTTTTTCTTTTCCCATGAATTCCTTTTTTTCCTTCTTTTTCCTCGTCTTCTTCTTCTGTATTTCCGTAAGTCTTCGTTTCTCCTTACTTTTCGTTCCATAGCATTTGAGAACCATTTGTCCTTCTTCCAATTCCTGTAATTCTTTAACTCCTTCAATTACTTTTATGCCATTTACTTCACCTGCTTTATCTAGTTGCCTAACCCTGTTAACGTCTTTCATCTCTTCAACTCCTTTCACTTCTTTAAATTAAATTCTGTACTCTCTTCCTTAATGTACTCAACTTCCTTGAGACCATCTTCGACATTGATTCCGCTAACCTCATCAATTTTAGCTTCCCTAAAATTTCCACCTTTTCTTTTAATTCCTTCATGGACCTTATTATCTTCTGCAATTATCCTATTTTCTCCAATAATTTCACTATTTTCTCCAATAATCTCACTATTTTCTCCAATAATTGCACTATTTTCTCCAATAATTTCACTATTTTCTCGAATAATCTCACTATTTTCTCCAATAATTCTACTTATGCCATTTTCCTTACCCATTTTATTTTCTCCAATAATTCCATTTTCTGCATTTATCTCATTTTCTACCTTTATTTCATTTTTCTCTTCACCTGCAATTTGCTCATTAATTTCTTTTCCTTTAATGCCTACATTTTCCTCATAATTTGTTTCCTGGCAAACTAAATCTTTTTACTTCATATATTTCTTTATATTTCTTCCCTCGTCATGACGATAACTTTAATAACATTTTTAATATTCTCTTTTGTTTCATTTGTATCGATACTACTTTTATTTTCCTTATTACTTGAGACATGCCCCCTTGTCGTAAAACAACTTATTATATTTTTCCTGCTTTTGTCATGACAATCTACGGTACCCTTATTGTTTTTATTAGCGCTATTATAAAAATTCATTGTTTTTATTTTATCTTCAGTTTCCCTACTGAGATTCGCCCTGCAGTGCGAACCTATCTTATTTTTCGAAATTCCTTGCGGTACTTCGGGTATTCTGACAACTTTGGGGTGATCAATCCCATTGGTGTCTACCTCGACGTCCTTACAAGTAGTTTCACCTAAGCTCCTATATTGCTTAAAATCTGACCTAAACTCACTACTACTTTTTCCCTTTAAAATTTCTTCCTTATAACGTTCTACTGTTTTATTAAAACATTCACCCTTTCGCTTGGTCCTAAAATTATATTTGTAATTATATTTTCCTATATCCCTAACCTTACTTCCACATTTATATCGATTGTAGCTTCGATTCTCAAGAAATTTATATTTTATTACAGTTTCTTCCTCTATAGCTCGCACAATTGCCTCTTTAAGGCTGGAAAATTTCCAACTCAATATTATCGTTTGTAAACGCAAGTTTTTCAGTCCTCGCTTAAAAACATGAATGGCTAATTGTTCATACATATCGAAAATTATCCGCTCAACATTTCTATCTCCTTTTCCCTCGGCTATCGCGATGTCAAAAACTAATTCCTCAAGACGGTTACCGAATTGAGCAATTGAACCATTTCCCTGCTTCGCATTGTTGAGTTGGGCCGATAAACAACCTACATCCCTATATACAACTAAATATTTTTCTAAATCTCTCACCAAAGAAGTGCAAGAATCGTAATGTTCCTGCAACCTCCATCTTTCGCTTCGTGAAATTCGCGTCTTTGACACGAAAGAACAAAGCGTTTTTTTTCCTTTCTCATTTAGTAATGTCTCATAAAATTCTATGGCGCTTATCAGCCTATATACCGTTTTGTCTGTACCGTCCAAAATCGGTAACAGATGAATCCCTGTTATTATATCAAAGTCTTCTGCCATTTCTCAATACCTAGGATATGCCCTAATTACATCATTGCTGACTAGTTAGATAAATAAATTTGCTTCCTTTTTTTTCTGAATCATCCTTGCCTACGGTGACGCTTGATTTCCTTGTTTATGGAATATTATGCTGACTCGTTAAATATATTTTTCTTTTCGCCTCAAAATTTTATTATTATTATTATTTTTTTCCTTATTATCGATTATTAGATATTATTTACATTTATTCACCTTGATATTACTGTTACCCCAATAACCTTATTGTAATTGAATACAATACGTGCGTTTTTTGTTTCTTTTTTTAAAATTACTTGAACCAAGATTTTGCATTACTCATCTAAATGTCTCTACTGTACGAATTTTCCCTCTATATAACTCTGGCTTTTAGCATCAGCAGTTGGAAATTATTAGCTTATTTTCTTTTTTAGATAACTATTTATTTGTATTTATTATTGTTGAATCTGAACGTATATCCTCTTCGAGAAAGTAGAAAAAAAAAGTTGCGCCTCTAAATTCCTTAGTACCATAGTGTATATCATTTTCCTAAAACTACCGTATTGAAAACCTAGCTTTTCATCTGCCTATTGGAGGGATTTCTCCTCTTTTTTTTTTTTTTTTTTTTTTTTTTTACTATAAATGAACCTGATTTTTCTTTGACCTATCTAAATATTGCTTTATTATTCTTACTTCTTCATTGCTTTCTTAACCCTAATCGTTGTTTTGTTTTTTTTTTCTTCTAGATTTCACAACGGTAAATAAAATAAAATTCGTCTTGGAAATTGTGCAAAGCACATTAACTACTCCTATCATAAGTAAAGTTAGGTGTACTCTAGTTCGTTGATTAATAATTTGTTTTTCGGTATAATTATTGTTATCCGATCAATCTCTTATTTACATTGCCAAACTTTTCAAAACTGGTTGCATTCGTTTGCGCATATCTTTTAAAATTATGACCCACTCGTCTTACTTGACTCTTATTTTATTTATTTATTTCTTTTTTTTTTTTTTTTATATATATTTTTATTTATTTATTCATTTATTTAATTATTTATTTTTATTTAAAGCTTTAAATTTGACTTAGCATACGCTCCTTGTTACTTATTTTCTATTATTATTTTATTCATTTTATTTCTAATTCTTGATTTATCGATTGATTTGTTTATTGATTTATTTATTTTATTATTATTATTTATTTTTTTTTTTTTTTTTTTTTAGTTTGTTCATTGATTTTTTTTTTGTCTCATTTCCTTTCTGAGCTACTTAATTGATAGATTTACCTTATCTTATTCCCCCTTTTTTTTTCCACTTTTGTTTCAGCTTCGTTATTTCATTTGACTTAGTAAAATTGAACTCCAAATTATTTTTATATATTTAAGAATTTGTTTATTTATTTATTTTGACTTTACTCTTTTACTATATCATTTTACTTTCTTCAGCTTCTCAGTTTAACTTTACCTTAACTGACCTGGCAGTGCTCCTAGATTTAAATAATTAATTTACGTATCCTTTTTTTTTTTTTTCGTAGCTTAATTTAGATTAACTTATGCACTAACAACTTTATCACTACGCTAGAAGATTTTTTCTTGATGCCATCTTTGTTGTCGAGGTTTACTTTCCTATTTCCTTTCTTCTGTGTGATGAAGCTTTGGATTTGCTGCTCGCCTTATGTCGTCTATCCCACGTTGCACCTTAAGCCGAATCAGGTGTCTTCTTATATTTAACGTTGCGGCAATAAAATATATATTGATGGTTCCTTTTCCGAAATTGAAAACTTATTCCTTAAATCGTTTATATAAAGATCCTCTAAGGTCTTCCGCACAGCGCTTTCGTCTCCAAATATGATGGAATTCGAATTTGTCGGTCTGCTATGAATTTTTATCTAGAGTGCTGATGATTCGAATTAGTATCTACTTTGGCAGCTGACTAATAACTTCATTTTGGTGATATATTTTTTTTTTTTTTTTGCATGAAAAGTGTCCTCATATGTCACTTAAATTATTAATTATTACGAAAAATAACTCTTTGCCACTACGGTCGGATTTCCTGCTGACATTGCTTAGCGTCTATTTTTTTTTTTTGACAGTTGGGGAGTCGTCTCGTTTTATTGTGATTTTTTAACTTACATCGTCTACTTCATTACGTCATTGGATCTATCAGTCATCGATTGAACACAATTGCTGAAACTTTCTGCTGACTCGATTCCTCTTGTACATGTATTATGACGTTTTCCTACTTTCTTATTTTTGTTTTTGAGTTTATGCACTTTTTCACTTTTTGTTCTCTCTTCTTTTTTTTTTTTTAGATCCAAACATGAATGTTTTACTGTCTTTCCATTTTCGACGTTTTTTTTTTTTTTTTTTTTTTTCACATTTAACTTTAACTCACTATACTTTTGTGTGCCCGTTAACTTTACTCGTTCGGTTTAACGCTTTCCGAAATTCTTTAGGCATGGGTCGCCATGTAATATCCACGGCCATAGGCCGGGAAAGGAGGTTTAGGATGGAAGCAACTGGTCGATAGTTAGCTATGACAAAGACTGAATGTATATTATAGAGACGACAATAGAATGTATACTTAACCTACTTTAATATACTAGGCCATTACAGATGAGAAAAATTTGCTGACTATATCAGCATGATTCATCGACCTACATCTTGATCGATTTTTATACCACGACAAAATATGTCCGTATCAAATTTATCGCCATCACTACGCCTGAATCTGTTTTATTTGAAAGGGGTTGCTATTTAATTACAATGTACTGGTCTTTTTAAAATTATTTTTCCCATACAAAATATAAAAAGAGTTACTCTTTAAAGAAAAAATCTATAATAAAGGTATGCCTATTTATAAATTCGCAACTAGCTCGCGGTGGCGGGGCGCCCAACTTGCAAAAAAAACTGGCTTCAAGGTTTACATAAGGATTGAACATCTGTCTGTATAATCTGTGCTTGAATCACTGGTATTTTTCTCAAAATATTAAAAACTTTAACTCTTTGAATTGCCCTTTTTAAAAATACACACATGATGTCTAATAGGCATACTCACATGATGTGTAATAGGCAGTAAAACTCAGTGAAGCGTAATGCAGGGTGGTAAAATTATTTTTTTGGCGATACCTAAATGTACCTGCCGCAAAAAAGTTTTACACAACCCTTATGCCTGAACCTTTTTTGGTTTGAAGGGTTGTTACTTAGCCCCTTTTTTAGTTTTCCACCCGATTTCACCGAGCGGATTTCAATTTTAAAAAAGGTGTATGTGCAAAAATGTAATTATAGTCGACTGAAAAAATCAAACCGCGAGTTGTCTCGTTCGCTGCTAAATGGCTGATTTTCGGCTGATAACATTTTTAAGGTAATAAGCCTGAAAAAATGGGATTAATGGCGAGTAATGTTCTTTTTTTAAAAACCTGGTTGTATAACAAGCGTTTGCAAGATGAGATAATAATTTGTGATGATAAAATAATGGCATATGGTTCAGCCTGCTCTGCATTACCTGAAAAATAAAGGTAGGTGATGTCTGAAGTTGTAGTAAAAGTGAATAGATTTTTTCATATTGCCAGATTATTATTAATTAATTACTTTATTTATTTATTTATTTAGTTACTAATTTATATATTACATTTAATACAATTGACGTCGCTAGGGTATCTGACCACATCATATAAACTAAAATAACAAAAATTACGGAGAGCAGCCGTCATGAAAACGGAAGGTCGATGGTTCAAGTCCACTCTTCGAGTGCCTCTGGTGTATTCTTTTACTGAACATCTTCCCGGTTCCCTCTTTGATCCACATACCGATAACCCCAACCGGGCCCTTAGCCAGAACGAAGAGCCAGGGGGGGCAGTTGGGCTTGTCAAGGGGGGCAATAGGCCTTCATTCCCTATATCTGTTATGTTTAGCCGATTTACTCTAGGGGGGCACCGAGTCTGCCCAGGGGGGGCAACGCCCCCCCTGGCCCACCCTTAGCTACGGGCCCGACCCCCCCTTAGCTACGGGCCCGACCCCAACTGAGAGAATTACACCCCCCCCTCCCCGTGCCTTAAAGCAGTTATATGGTATGTTGGAAAAATTAAAATTACGGAAATGTTAAAAATGAGGATGAGAGGGGCTTCCAATTCCCTCAGGCTTCCGATTTCCTCCTAATTGAAGCAAATCCAGAGTGAATTACATCCTTTTTTATGTAATACAAAGTTATTTTTTCATTTGTACGCTTATTTCACAGTCAATACTTTTTAAAAACGCATTACTCACCCTTAATCTAATTTTTTCAGGCTTATTACCTTAAAAATGTTATCAGCCGAAAATCAGCCATTTAGCAGCGAACGAGACAACTCGCGGTTTGATTTCTTCAGTCGACTATATTTACATTTTTGCACATACACCCTTTTTAAAATTGAAATCCGCTCGGTGAAATCGGGTGGAAAACTAAAAAAGGGGCTAAGTAACAACCCTTCAAACCAAAAAAGGTTCAGGCATAAGGGTTGTGTAAAACTTTTTTGCGGCAGGTACATTTAGGTATCGCCAAGAAAATAATTTTACCACCCTGCATTACGCTTCACTGAGTTTTACTGCCTATTACACATCATGTGAGCGACTCTACTTTTATGTAGAGACTAGCTGCTTCGGGGTCGCTTCGCGACCCCTACGCATCTAGTGTATGCGCGGTAATAATTAGTAAAATTTGAAATATCAATTACTTTTACCGTGTTAACCGTAAAGCTATAATAATACGAAATTTTTTAAACCGTTTGAGTAGTTTTCGCTTTCGTTTTTTTTCTGAAGTAAGGGAAAAATAAAATGTAAGCTTTATTTTTTTCTTGGTTATGAACTAACTGATTAAACCCTTTGCCGACCATATTTCAAAATTCGGAAATACCTCATTCCTCCCAAATATTATTTTTCTGTATTATATCTATAAAGGTAAAGCACTCGGCCAAAGGGACATTTAAAAAAAAAAATTAAATAAATAAATGAATAAATAAATAAATCATGCGCCCGATATTGCCCAGTTATGCAACCGCTGGTGCAAACTTCAAAAAACGCCCCAAAATATTTAGTTTCTATTCTTTTAAACTTATGAACGCCTATACACAGAAACAGCTGTTTTGCCTATAAGCTAAACATAGATGAAACAATCTAGTTGAATATTGCAGAATTCACTGTCTATTCGTTAATTGCTTGCATTTTTAAGTTCATAAGAATAAAAAGAGCAATAAATAAAACGTTTACAAAATTCGAGTATAAAAAATCTGTAATATTTTAAAACAGACGTTACCACCCTGGTGGAAATTTTGGAATGTCGTATCGATATTAAAAATTAATGCTTGTCGACATCGGGCCAATCTTGGCCAAGATCGATCCGATCTCCAATGACGGCCAATATTGAAAATATGTTAAATTCTCATTTGACCGATATCGAAAAGCATAAACTTTCTGAGGTTGGATCGACATTGATGATCTCAAAATTTTCACCAGGGCAACCATCTTGAATTTGGAATATTTTTAAATTCTAACTTCATATTCCGTTTCACCCCTATCGCAGTTTAAGGGTCGGAAAAATGCACCAAGGTTTTTCCTTCTTTTTTTTTTCTTCATAGGGACATTGATCTAAAACAGGCATCATAGTAAGTTGTCCTATCTATCCTATGTTTTGACAAAACGTTTTGTATGTCCTATGAAAGTCTTATTTTTGAGTTTGTCCTATATTTTTGTAGTTATAATTAAAAAATTAATTTTTTCTTAGCTTTATATTTTAGCTTTATATTTTATGATAAAATGGTCATTTTCTGCTGCGATATCTGATTTTCTTCTGATGATTTTTCTTCACTTGACAAACTTATTTCTCTATAATAAAAAAATTATAATTTTTCTAATTTCTTTATCCAAAAATTTTTATCCTCTCCTTCCCCCCCTCTCCGCTAAAAAAAAAAAAAAAAAAAAAGGAAATGAAAGAGTTTTTGCCTTGTATTTGATCTATATTTCTCCAAAAAGAACGTATACTTTTTCAAGAAACGTCCTATTTTTTGTTAAGGAGGAACTATGATGCCTGATCTTAAAGAAGCGATGATGAGAATCGTATGAAGCTAAAGAAGTCATAAATATAATAAATTCCATACATTTTTTTTATCAAATCATAGAAAGTAGGGCTGCGGTGCCGTTAAAATTTTGAACGGAATCTGTTCGAAAATTAAAATCGGTTCAAAAGTTTAATGGAATAGAAAAATAATTTTGATTCAAATTGAGCTGAAAAATATTAATAAAAAGTATTATGTTGGCGAAAAAAGGGGGAGGGAAAAAAATTAAAAGAAAAAAGCCGGGGATGGCCACCACCAAAAGTGGGGTATGGCCACCATGCGTCCTTTTCATGCAAAAGACCGACATCAACCAGTGAATAAAAATGAAGAACCGAATTAAAAACAAAAGGTGGGTCTACTCATTGTCCGATTTTTAAAAATTTCAAAGAAAAAAAGTAGATGCCTAAGATCATGTTAATTAGAAACATGTTAATTAGCGGATTTTGCAATTTGAAAGTTTTGGAGAGAGAAAAGAAAGAAATTTTAAGAAATCCAAAATTTTTTTTTCATTTTTTTGATAAGAATTTTAAGAAAGAATGATAGGGGTGACGTTCTCATAAACAAATTCGCAAAATAATGTATCACCGATGGTCACAGTACCCTCAATAAAAACATCAACCGTTTGGCATTGTTATAAACACGTCCCTTTTTCTTTTCGCTACCTGAAGCAACTGCGAACATTTTTTTCCCTATAGGAGGTATATGGGATTTCGCTTTTTACGCGATATTGGCGAAGGAATGGTGGTAGGAGACTAAACCAGCCGAATTTCGATGCGGCTCCCGAAAACGTGTCAGGGGCCGCGATCAAACTTAATTCGAACATCAGGTTTTCGAGAAAATCGCGATTCTTTTTTTCCCCGGATTTTCATTATAAGTTGATGCGATTCCGGTTTGATTTAACTCGTACAGCGATTCTCGTAGTTGCCTCTTAAAAGAAAGGGTGGGTCCCCAGTTGGTAGCAGGTATCGACCGTTTTCTTGGGTTGTGATCACGTTGAAAAGTGAAAAAAAAAAAGTGAAAAAAAATCGTCTTGAATTTTATATATATAGATTAAAAAAAACGTGTGAGAAGAATGCCTTAAAAATGACAAAGGGTTCAGGTAAAAATGGAACGGTCGTTTTAAACAATTAAAAAAATTGTATTAATAAATACAGAATCGAGTTTCCCAGAAATGACAAAAAAAAAAAAAAAAGCAACCTTAAAAATCAGTGGAGGGAAAATGATCAGATCATTGACATTGAATGAATATGATTAGCGCTGTACCTAAATTCATTCCCTCATCCCTTAAAATGCATTTTATATGCAATTAAACCATGAATTTTATTATTTGTTTAGGTTTAATGCAAATCATTTGGCAATTCTTTCTTACTTTTGCTGATTGAAAGTTGTAAACAAATTTTTTGAACCGAGATGAAGACATTATATGTAAGAATAGGGTGCATGTATTTTTGTAAGAACGGGGTGAAAGGATTTTAGCATTAGCCTTTACATTTTTCATCTTTTATCAGCGAACGGAAAATCCATCTTAATTGGCAAAAATAAAAAGATTTTCTTATGACTGGAAGACAGCTTTAATTTGGGTTATTTAAGGAAAATTTTATATGGTTTTTATCAACACTAAGTGAAGATTACAATGCCGAGTAATTTATACTGAAAAACTCAATTTTTTAAAAAAAAGTCATTTTGTAATCGATCAAAAAGCAATTAAAATGAGCAGGTAAAAATTAAACGCGCGTGTCGTCTGAACAGCTCCATAAGACTCAATGGCCACACGCACACGCGAAACGCAGGGCTCAGCGTGTGACTCTCGGCGTGTCGTCTGAACAGTCCCATATACCCCAATGCCCTCAGCGTGTAGAGCAATAAAAACGCGCGTGTCACACGCTTCGTCTGAACTGGGTCTGCCTTTTTAGGCGACGAGTTATATTTGGCGTGAGGAGATTTTTGGCGAGACGGTTTGGGTGGATGGAGAGTCTGCGGTGGTATTTTCGACTGAAGTGGTGAATCTCTTCCTTGACTGTTGGCATTTTTAGATCCTTTGAAATCACCTCATTAGGAACATACCAAGGGGCTTGGGTGATCATCCGCAGGGTTTTCGATTGGTATCTTTCGATTTTTTCAATGTTGGAATTTGAAGCCGTGCCCCACATTTGTATCCCGTAGGTCCAGATGGGTTTTAAGACAGTCTTGTAAATTAATAATTTGTTAGCTAGGGACAGCTGTGATTTCTTTCCGAGCAGCCAGTAGAGGTTTCGGAGTTTTAAGCCGAGTTGCTTCCTTTTGGACCCAATATGTATCTTCCATGTTAGACGTCTGTCTAAATTTTGCCTCTAATAAATTTAAAAAATTCGAATCATTTACAATAAAGCCATCGCTTGTACGCCCACCATAGCATTTGATTTAGATTTGAATGAAATAAAACCATTTGGCGTTGTACCGATCAAAAATTTCACAGTGTACGCATGCTTATAGCTCGAATACAAAAAAACTCGTTGATCCGCTCTAGGAGGTTCTTCGGTTTTAATTTCCGTGCAGTTGATAATTACTCTACATTTTGGAAAATTTCTCCTGAAAGCCTCGGGAAGCAAGAGCTGAGCGGTACTTTTGGAAGCCAAAATACAAAATTTGTTGTCTTAATATACAATTCCGCCAAAACTTTTAAAAATGTTCTGGCACACGTAGTTCGGTGCAAGCCAAAAAAAAAATAAAAAAATAAAAAAATAAAATAAAAAAATAAAAATAGCTTAAGGCCGTGTAGTCAGTAAACCTAATTTAACTTTCATCAGAAACAATAATAAAATGTTTTCTTTCGATAGTCTGCATTGTGCATCTATATTCAACAATCAACAATAACATGCCTAACAGCATTTGAAAAACTGCAAAAGTAACTCCTCCAATTTCCAATAATTGCTGTTCCTTTTGTATGGCATTATACCCTATGGAAATACACTTCATCTGTTTGGCTTCCAGCTGATGTAAAAGTTGCAAATTTTTGGAAAGCTGGCTTGAAAGGCAGACACGCTTCAGTCGCCACACTGTTCCCTTCATGGGAGCAATTGAAAACAAACGTATTTTCATTGATTAAACCATGTACCGGAAAACCTAGTCAAGAAAAAATATAAAATTTATAACACACACTGTTTCACATGCTTTGGAAATGTATGAATATAATTACCTGGCATCCAAAATCTGTTGTCATCTCCAAGGATAACTCTTCTTCCATTGACAATTCTGAAATTTCTGTGTTAGACTCAATATCGTTTGACAAAATATGATGTCCATCCTCTTGTAATTTTTTTTCGACATTTCTTTTTTTATTCCTGTTTTTTAGCCGTTCAAATCTAGCTTTTGCTTGGCTGCTTCCTTTTTGACTCTGTTTGTTTATATGTCTTTGGAAATATTGTTGGAATGTAAGAAGGGCTGCGTGGATCTTCGGATTTCTTCCCATCCACAAAATGTAAGTTACATATTCTAGACCAACTTTTTGGAATCCAATAAGCTTCATATTCCTGGAACCAACATTTTCAACCTTGTAACTCTCTATATGCTATATAAATCAAAGTACAAGAAACACTAGAATGTACGATACTTACTCGTCTAATCTTTTAACAGCACTAATCCACTGTTCTTTTCTTTCTTTTTCCCAAGGTTTGTTGGGAAACCGGAATAATTTCACTTCTTTATTATTATACCGTAAGTATTGTGGCATCCCACCGCGCAGCAGATCAAATTTCCTGTTCTTTTTCTATCCATATTCTTACTAACACATAATATACGGATTCACATCAAATATTAATTTATAAATTTAATCATAAACGCATTGCTTCTTTACGGTTTTTTAATTTTTTTATAATTCCAAAGTTTCCACAAACGACCACTGGTAGCGCTGTAGTCGAGCGAGACATGCACGGAGCCTTCCTTTTTTTGCCCCGCTATACCATAAGTAAAATTAGGAAATAAGTCTTATTTGCACCATAAAATGGAGCTAGTTTGGCCAGAAATTTTGATCGGAATTTCTGTCCCTCTTTAATTTTATTTTAGAGACTTATTATTTTCCTATTTTTTGATTTCATTTCGAAACTAAAAAATAAATTAAAAGTAAAAATTTTAAATTGTTTTATTTTACTTTAATGGCAGGAGAAGGCAAGAAGCCAATTTTTGATAGGGAGGAGATAAGAAATTCTGCGGTCCAGCATGACGAGTTAGATGACTCGACCAATGTAATTAATGATTGTAAGCATTCATTTTATTTTCTTATCTGCTATTTTCTTTGAAATTAACCGACCTTTTTTTAATTTTTTTCAGCCAGAAAGTTCATCCCTAGAAGCCCTCAAAGGGACCGAGATCGAAGTCGCGAGCGGAGGGAGAGAAGCGAAAGATCCTCGTCTGCAAGAGCAACTAGATCTTTAGAAAGGTCTAGCAGAGAAAGGTATACACTATTTTTGCTTTTGCCATGTTTAGGCTTAGTTTCAATTAAAACGATTTTTTTTTTAGGAGAGAGAGTGTTAAAAACACAAGAAGTCCAGTCAGAAGGAGGGCGAGGACACCGGAGGTTAGAAATTCACCTAGGCGGGAGGAAGAACGTAGGCCTCCTCCGGAAGAGTATGAAAGAGAGCCTTTCCTCCAGGCAAGTAATCTACCTACATATATAAAAATGAAAGTTGTTCTGTCTGTTTTCCAAGAAATTTTTTAGAGAGGAGCTTCTCCAAGAAATCTTAAAAGAAGATTTTTACCAAAAATTATTTAAAGAATTGCTTGAAAAAATCCCTTTTTAAGTAATTTTGTGGAAAATTTCTTCTTTACAACATTTCTTGGAAAAATTCGCCAATAGATAGAACCAGGGCCAATTAAGGTAAAAGCACCAAATATTGACCAGGCACCAATTACTGACCAGTCCATAAGCTAAACACGTATCCCATAAAAGGAAATCGTGTTTAGCTTATGGACTGGTCTATAATTGGTGCTTTTACCTTATTTACTATTTTTTGATTTCATTTCGAAACTAAAAAATAAATTAAAAGTAAAAATTTTAAATTGTTTTATTTTACTTTAATGGCAGGAGAAGGCAAGAAGCCAAGAAAATAATAATTTACTTGCATTTTTAATTCATAAGAATAAAAAGAGCAATAAAATTAATAAAAAAAAATAAAAAAAAAAAAAAAAAAATACGGGAAAAATGAACAAAAAGTACAGAAACTGACGTCGGTTTTAGATTTTTTGTAGTCTCTTATCAGACAGCATGCAAAGTTACATACCGTGTAATAATAAATTTGCTGCAGAAGAGTTAATTTAAGCAAATTGAGGGGCACGGAGTGCCCCCCAGCCAAGTTAGTTACCCCCCCAACTCAGCCTACCCGACTGAGAAGACAGGGGCACGACTCTTGCCCATCTTTACTTTAATCCCAATAGCGCTTATTTTAAACCTCTGGATCAAAACGGTAAATGGTAGATTTTTTTTCCTTCGTACCCTTATGACAGCTTCCTTCAAGATCAGATATGTCCGATACAGCTTTTTCCAGCTTTACCAGTTTTCGATATATTAAGGCCCAAAATATGGATTTTTACCGTCAGATATATATATAATATATATATATATTCGATATAGCTAGAGAGCATATTTCATTTAAATTCGAATGCATTAGATGGAGGCATCCTTTTTTAAACGGGAACTCCAAAACTCTCTTTTTATAATTTGAAGGAAGTTGTCATGATCATTAAGAAGGGCCTATTTCTTTCGAGCTAACAACCTTAAAAAGCCTTTATTGACCGGAGCTCTCTTTTTGTTGACAATAAGAATTCTGAAGGGTATCTGTTCTTACAATATTTTGTAACAAAGAAAAAAAAAAGGTGTTTTTCAAAATAAAAAAAAAATTTTTGATTTTTATAGAAAAAGGGCATATGGTCTGCATGCTGATAATACATATATCCTTTAATACACGAAACCTCATTCTTGTGCACCGAGTGCACTAGTCAAGAAATATTTTCGTGTGAAACATATTGTTAAACAAATAATTTGAACTTAAAGGAAAAAATTTTTGAAATAACTTGCAACATTACTTTGGCCAAAATATTCATTCATTGAATCTGTCTATTAGATATTCTACTATTCCTACAAAAAGTTGTGATATCCCCAAAAAAACAATCCTTGTAAAAAGTACAGCCAAGTTAAAGAGCCTTGCAAAAAGAATTGCCAAATGTTCCTGCCCTTAAAAGTTATGATATCAAAAAGGGCAGCCAAGTGCTACTAAAAATAACCAAATGCTAGCTTCTGCCCTTAAAATTCTGATATCAAAAAGGGCAGCCAAGCTTTTTAACGACAGCTTTCATTTAAAATGCCGTTAAAGTTTAAGTTAAATTCCTAGTTTAGTTTTGGTTGTTAATTTGGTTTCTTAATGTAATTTAAATAAAATAAAAAATCAGAGGTGACTCGCTAATTGATAGTTAATTAATTTTTTGAGTTCACTTTTGAAAAGCTTTGTTTTATGGAAATAACATTAAGCGGTTTATAGACCTATTTTGTACGAATTACTATTCGTTACTAAAAGGAGAAATTTTCCGAAAAGAGGCAAAGAATCAATTTGTGACTGTCCGCTAGGATCAGCCAGATAATGATTCATAGCTAATGGACTATAGAAACCCAACCTCCACCTCCTTGTGGTATATCGTAAGCTTTATCCTGTCATTGGGTATGATGCTTAGATCTAACAGGCAGACGGAGGCAATAGTACTTCATAGTAAAACTGGAAACATGAAAGTGAAATTTCCAGATGCAGTTTGATGTCGGTATTAATTTTTTTTTTTGTCAGTATAACAAAAGAATATTTTCTGAAGATTTTGCAAACCCTGACACATTTCCCAGGCTTGCTCATCATTTACAAAAAGTAGTGATATACCACAAAAAACACTTACTTGTAAAAAAATGCAGCCAAGTTAAAAGGAACTTGTTTCAAACTTAATAATCTCTTTACAAAAAAAAATTAATTTTTATCAATATGAAAATAATTCTGCCCTTTAAAGTTCTGATATCGAAAAGGGCAGCCAAGCTATATGAACCTGCTTTACAAAAATATTCTGCCCTTAAAAGCTCTGAAATCAAAAAGGGCAGCCAAGCCTTTGTCTTTTTCATATTTCAATGAATCGCCTTATCAGTATTTTAATTCAAGAAGAACTTTTTTAAGTGTCGACTGACAAAAAACTTGGCCGCTTTTTTTAATTGAATTCCCCGAAACGTACTGGGTGGCTAAGAACCTAAAAGTTTGTACAAAAATGGCACAGTTTTTTAAGGTTATATGAACATTAATAGCTTCACAGGGAATAGTAAAAGTTTTCGGTGAAATCAAAGGAAAATTTGGCTAGCTTAAAACTAAATTACCCATCAGACATTTAAAGGAGCTGGGAAAATTAAAGTTTACCGCTTCACACCAGGCAAATAGAAAAATTAATCCTTCATTTTTCTTTACAAAAAAAATTTAAAGCTTTTGCGAAATAGTTAGAAGAAACTATTTCATATAAAAAAATCGATTCAATGCTGATCTCAAATTAGCAAAAGAATTAGTAACTTACTTCTCATGCAATGTTCACTTTAGAATTGAGTTTAGAAAAGAAGAAAAAATTTAGCATCTGGTTTCCTGCTGAAAAATTAGTAGGTAAAGGTAACATAATAATACCAAATTCTGAAAAAAGCGGCCAAGTTTTTTGTCAGTCGACACTTAAAAAAGTTCTTCTTGAATTAAAATACTGATAAGGCGATTCATTGAAATATGAAAAAGACAAAGGCTTGGCTGCCCTTTTTGATTTCAGAGCTTTTAAGGGCAGAATATTTTGTAAAGCATGTCATATAGCTTGGCTGCCCTTTTCGATATCAGAACTTTAAAGGGCAGAATTATTTCATATTGATAAAAATTAATTTTTTTTTGTAAAGAGATTATTAAGTTTGAAACAAGTTCCTGTTAACTTGGCTGCATTTTTTTACAAGTAAGTGTTTTTGTGGTATCCGGTTTGCTAAGCTTGCTAAGTTGTTAACTTGCATGGGACTCATTAAATTTGTATCATTTTGCGCCAAATAGCATGTTCTCAAAACCTCTCTAAATTTCATATCCCCTAAAAAAGTTTTAGAGGATACAAAGGTAGAGGTTGTGAATTAGACTCCTCTTTCGCAGCAAACTTTTTGTTACATAAAAAAGGAATTTTATATAAATTAACTTTTTAAGAGAGTTGGAAGCTGTAAACAAATTATAAATTTATTGTCCTACTCGGCCACTCTAAAATTTCACCTTCCACTATGTAAGTTTCCAAGCTACCTGGGTTGGGTCTCGAATATCCAAATCTGCGGCTTCCAGGCTCGCTGGAAGGTACGACGAATCGGTGTTCCCTGAAACAGCGCGAGCGTGAGATAGATGAAAAAATGAACGGAGAAGCAAAAAAGCTGAAAAAGAACCTGTTTTCCTGCATACCTCCTGTCTACCTTTATACTTTTTACCCCTTCAACCAATTTAAAGGGCGTTATGTTGATCTAAAGGATGAAAAAGCGGCCAAGTTTTAATTTATATCTACATCTACGGGAGGTGATTTTTTAATCAAAAGCTGTAACGATAGAAAAGTTGGCTATTGCCCTTATTGATATCATTACTTTTAAGGGCAAAATTATTTTGGAAATAAATGCGAAACTTGGGCTGCCCTTTTTTGATATCATGGCTTTTGAGGGCAGATCGAATAAGAAACTTGGCTGCCTTTTTGACAAGAAGTGTTTTTGTTATGATTAGTTTTTGTGGAGTAGGCCTAAGCATTCTTAAATAATTTTTTTAAAAGAAATTAAAAATTAAAAATAATTAATTAATGGATGTTGCATTACAAATCCAGCGGGAAATTAAACAGGGGTCCGAATCCGATGCCGGTGCCGGCCGCAGCCGGCTGAAATCTCGGGTGGATGCCACTGCCGATTCCATATTATTTATTTAACTCCCGATTCCGATTCCGATCATATCCGATGCCGCCTCTGATTCCGATTTTAGTGAAAAAAAAAAGTCGTGGAGCCTAGACGATTTTTGAAATCAGGGGTCCGAATCAGATGCCGGTGCCGATGCTGATGTCAGCCGCGGCCGCGCCTAAATATCTCGGGTCGATGCCAATGCCGATGCCGATTTGGGATAATTAAAAAAATCCGATGCCGGCATCGGCATTGACACCGGCTTCTGAATCGGACCCCTGATTTTAAAAACAATCTAGAATGGCTCTATGACTTTTTTTTTCCCACTAAAATCTGGATCAGAGACGGCATCGGATATGATCGATGCCTGGTGGCGTCGGCATCAGCATCGGGTGTAGGTGCCGGAATCGGAATCGGGAGTTAAATAAATAATATGGGATCGGCATCGGCATCGGATTCGGACGCCTGATCTTGAATAAATTTGATAAGTAAGAATGGAGATCGATTTCTTGAGTAATTGAAAATTTATTATTTTAATCGAAATCTTGCAGTAAATTCGGGAATAAGAATCTGAATATATTTCGTGAACAGCTAAAAATTGGAATCTTGAAATAAGGTAAAGGCACCGAATCCTGACTATATAAGGTGATTTTTCTATAGAAGTACTTACTTATATGGGAATAATTTACTTAATTTCTTTTGAAAAAATGGCAAACTATTTAGGGATTTATGCTTAATAAGATGTAGTAGTCCTGCCTTAAACAAATAAATAAAAAATAATTTTTTTTCCCGATTAAGACAAAATAAAAAAGTTTCCTAATCCTGACCGCCTGAAATTGAGCGGCTCCTAATGCTTTAGGTACCACTGCCCCTAAAGGTGACTCAAAGGAAATTTTTCATTTAACTATTTTTGTCGGTAAAAATGGGTTTACACAATGATTTTTGATTATTAATGAATGTTTATTTTTATGTTTCACAGCAAAAGAGTAGTTTTTCCCTTTAGTAGAGCACTTGGAAAACATTTAAAGAATAAAATTTAAATTTCCAATTTTTACTCAAATAATTTACTGTAAAGTATATAGTAGCGATAGGAAAGTAATAAAAATATGGTTTTGAAACTATATTCATCTTTACTGAAAAATTAAATCTCCAAAAAAACAATTCCTTGTAAAAAGGTTCAGCCAAGTTAATCTTGCAAAAAACCGAAATGCTTCTGCCCTTAAAAGTTCTGATATCAAAAAGGGCAGCCAAGTTCCTGCCAAAAATAACCAAATGCTTCTGCCCTTAAAAGTTCTGATATCAAAAAGGGCAGCCAAGTTTTTTAACGACAGCTTTCATTTAAAATGCCGTTTTTCTACAAAATACATTAAAACTTGGCCGCTTTTTTTTTTTTAATACCGTAAACTGGGGTGAGATTGACCACCCGGGGCGAGATTGACCGGCCTAAAAATAGGTAGTTCTGGCTGAATTTTTTAAAATCTGATTGTTAGAGGGGAAAGAAAGGGAAATCCTCTAGTAATTTTATTTAAAGAAAACATAATTTAACCGTGGTTACTAACTTTTTTTAGGCCGGTCAATCTCGCCCCAGGCGGTCAATCTCACCCCAGTTTACGGTAATCGTAATAACTGAATTGTTTGAAATTCCCGTGTATTCTTTAAAAAAATTAACAGGGCTGTTGAGGGTCTCCAGGCGGTTGTTAATTTCATGCTTGTTATTTTACTTGCTTAAACTTTGGTTTTTTTTTAACATTTTGAAGTTGGAATTGAGAGCCTAATAATGAAAAATGTGATGTGTGCACGTTATCCATTGTAAATATAACTTTTGTAAGTCGAAATATGAATTACAGTATTTATTATTCCCTTTACGATATTAAAAAGTTAAATTTACTTTTACTTTTCAGCCTAGAGTAATATCGGCTTTTACTTTTGCAAATTTAAATTTATTATTGTTAAATTTACCACATTATTGTGACTCATACAGGTACGAACAGTATTATGGTTGACATTTATTTCTCAGTCATTTTTAATTTTTTTACCGGTGCTTAGAGTAAATTGGAAATAGTAAATGGAAAAATAACAAGTTTTTTAACTTTGTTAAATAATACGCGTCCTAATGATATTTTTGTAAGGGCAAAGGGGGGTGAGCAAAAAAGCGGCCAAGTTTTAATGTATTTTGTAGAAAAACGGCATTTTAAATGAAAGCTGTCGTTATAAAACTTGGCTGCCCTTTTTGATATCAGAACTTTTAAGGGCAGAAGCATTTGGTTATTTTTGGCAGGAACTTGGCTGCCCTTTTTGATATCAGAACTTTTAAGGGCAGAAGCATTTCGGTTTTTTGCAAGATTAACTTGGCTGAACCTTTTTACAAGGAATTGTTTTTTTGGAGATATCACGAGTTTTTGCAAAATTTTAACCTTTTTTACAAACCTTTTTTACAAGTTGTTCCAAAATTATTTATCTTTCAAGTTAAAATTATTTTTTATTTTCCAACAAACCTATAAAACTGCTTTAAGGCTGGGGGGTGTAATTCTCTCAGTTTTAAAATTATTTGTTAGCAATAAATGTCTCACACTGAAATTTTTTTCTGCCTATGCAAAAAATGGATTTTGCAAAAAATAAGAACTAGCAAAAAACATGAAACTTGCAATACCGGGTCTGTTTAAAATTGAAAATGACTGAATTCAATTTGTCTTTTCTATCGTAATTTCGTATACATTGAAACTATGTGGGTTATATTGAATGAAACTGCACGTTTTTATTTAACAAATATTTGTTCGTAGTGTCAGTCGTTTGGCCATAGAAGAAGCGCTGTAAAGCCTTTAGATGATTATCGCCATTTTTAATTTATAAAACTTTCAAAAAAAAATTTTCTAAATTTTACTTCATGTTTATCAATTTTAAATGCAATGTTTCGGTTTGAAATGACTTTTATTTGAAAAAAAAAAAAAAAAAAAGAATTCCACTACATGCTAGGTTTTTGTCTTTTTTATTGTTCTTCAGTTAGGTTACGGCATTCCTGCCGGTAATTTACAGTAAATTCAATGGGTTTTGCACTCCCAATCAATCATAAATGAAAGATAATAAAAGCGAAAAGAGGAATAAAAAATCAATATTTTTCCCTAAAATCCACGAAAAAAAATGCCGTTCAATATAATCCAAGCATGGGTTTTTTACCGGACGAGATAAAAAAGGCTCAATAAAATACGCAAACGTACCTGTTTATTTCGCTCATAGTGGAATATATTCTCGGTCATTAAGTTAACAAATACCCCTATCATCTTTTTAAATCTTTTTACGTTGGGCGCCAATATAACGGAATATAAAAGATCTCCGCTAAATAAGATCAAAAAAACAAAAAAATATATTCGCAACTAAAACTTTCATCAGATTCATGAAAAAAACAAAAGATAATAATACTTTCTTCTGGTTTTCTAAACGTTCTCGAACTCCGTCCTAAGTTCCCGCTATATCATCATTGAAACAAATCAGTTTGTTCGATATCAGAGAAAACTTTCGTTCAATATATATCCAAATTACTGTATTAAATTCAGTACAATGCCTCAAAATAAAATAGTCTTAACTTTTTTTTTTTTTCAAAGTTATACCCCTAAAAATTTTAGACTTAATTGGTGACATTCGCATGATGTTTTATTTCTACATATTAAAAAGCTAAAGTCGGTGAATAAAAAAAATAATAATATAAAGCCCTATAAAGCCCAACTGAGAATATTACACCCCGCTCCCCGCCTTAAAGCAGTTTTAGGTTTGTTGGAAAAATAAAAGAAAAAAAAAAAATAATAATAATAATCAATGGAGAAAAAAAAAATTCCCTTTCAAAAAAAAAAGTCCCCTTTCAAAAAAAAGTGCTCCAGGTATGAAAACACCTGCGACAATACAAAGGAATGAAGCCGAGGGTTCTTTATAGAGTTCGTCGTCCTCACTACAAACATTTATTTTCGTTGAATGTTGAGGGTTATCTAATCTCGATACTGCAGGCGAATAAGAAAATCGGCTTTTCTCGGCCCCCCTTTAATATTTTTCGGGTTTTCGGACTTTTTCTGTTCGTTACTAATTAAGATCTATTACCATGCCAAGTTTCAACTTTCTAAGTGCCCCCCAAGTACCCTAAACATTATGCTCTCTATCTATATATATATATATATATCTGACTAGGGTGGTTCATTTTAAAGAAATTTTTGAAATGTCGGGGTGGCACAAGTTTAATCGGTTCTTTTACACTTAAAAACGACAAAAAAATTTTTTCCCGATTTTTCCGACACCGTTTAGAGGTCGCTCAAAGCGGGTAAAGTTTCCAAAAAAAAATCTATATTAGTCCCTTTGCAAATTATTTACCAAGTCGTTTTCTATAATGGAAATCATCGGTACAAGGTTTTATCTTATGTTTTCTAGGTCGTAGAAAACGAATATGGCCACCTCATTTTGCTACATTTAGCCATAAACAGGCCTTTGGCCAATTTTTGGCCAAAAATGACTATTTTTTTCGGTGAAATCGTAGATTATGCCTCCTGCCGTCCTGGAACGTAGACATTTCTTAACAAAAGTATATTGAACATATGCTTTCGATGCCGTAGTTCACGAATATGACTGTCCCGTTTCGCTAAAATGTACCTGAAATTGGCCAAACGCCATTTTTTAGCCAAAAATGACGTTTTTTTTTCGGTGAAATCTTAAATTATGCCTCCTGCCGTTCTCAAACGTAGGCATTTCTCAACAAAAGTACATTGAACATATGTTTTCGATGCCGTAGTTCACGAATATGACTGTCCCGTTTCGCTAAAATGTACCTGAAATTGGCCAAACGCCATTTTTTAGTCAAAAATGACGATTTTTAAAAATAAATCCTAAATGACGCTTCCCATGAGATAAAACGCGCGTCATTTGCAAATACATTTTAGCGAAACGGGACAGTCATATTCGTGAACTACGGCATCGAAAACATATGTTCAATGTACTTTTGTTGAGAAATACCTACGTTTGAGAACGGCAGAAGGCATAATTTAAGATTTCACCGAAAAAAACGTCATTTTTGGCTAAAAAATGGCGTTTGGCCAATTTCAGGTACATTTTAGCGAAACGGGACAGTCATATTCGTGAACTACGGCATCGAAAGCATATGTTCAATATACTTTTGTTAAGAAATGTCTACGTTCCAGGACGGCAGGAGGCATAATCTACGATTTCACCGAAAAAAATAGTCATTTTTGGCCAAAAATGGCCAAAGGCCTGTTTATGGCTAAATGTAGCAAAATGAGGTGGCCATATTCGTTTTCTACGACCTAGAAAACATAAGATAAAACCTTGTACCGATGATTTCCATTATAGAAAACGACTTGGTAAATAATTTGCAAAGGGACTAATATAGATTTTTTTTTGGAAACTTTACCCGCTTTGAGCGACCTCTAAACGGTGTCGGAAAAATCGGGAAAAAATTTTTTTGTCGTTTTTAAGTGTAAAAGAACCGATTAAACTTGTGCCACCCCGACATTTCAAAAATTTTTTTAAAATGAACCACCCTAATATCTGACGCTCAAAAACCGTAACTTTAGGCCCTAATATTTCGAAAACGGCAAAAGCTATTTTTATAATTTTTATAAGGGAGGGGACAATGGACCAGAAATTTTATACTTTTTGAAATCCCGAAGATCCATTAAGACAAGTTCAAATATTTTTGGAGGGAAATGAACCCGTAATTAAGAAAAACCCGAGAAAGTCAAATCGAAAAAACTCATGCATTACGCCATGATTATTTGCAATTATTATAAATATCAAGAAAAAAGAGTTAATAATTCTCTTTAAAAATGTTCACTTCGATTTATTATTCCATCCTTTAAGTCATATCGAGAAAATGTCACACGCTCGGGTGTAAGCCTCGATAGCTCAGTTGGTTAGAGCGCTGTCCGCGTATAGGACTTCAAGGCGTGTCCAGGGCCTTCGTGGGTTCGAGTCCCACTCGAGGTGTGATTTTTTCTCGATATTTATAATAATTGTCAAATAATCATGACGTAATGCATGAGTTTTTTCGATTTGACTTTCTCGGGTTTTTCTTAATTACGGGTTCATTTCCCTCCAAAAATATTTGAACTTGTCTTAATGGATCTTCGGGATTTCAAAAAGTATAAAATGGCAAAAGCTAGAAAGTTGCAAATTGGAACATAGAGTCACAAGGCAAGCGGTAACAAGATGGTGAAATCAGAAAAAAATTAGCTTTTTTATTTTCGGAGGTAGGGGGGTCTGAAATCTGCCGTATTATGCGTACGGTAAAGTAGGCACAGGTCGAGTGCCCCGGTGAGGCGAGGTTTTGTCGGTGCCGTGTTAGGTTCGGGTGTTTGTATTTTGTTTTTTTTTTAACTTGGCTGGGGGGCACTCTGTGCCCCTCAATTTTATTCCATATGCTTTCCCTATAGGTCATGATTAAAATTACAAATTGTAAATACACTGACAGATTAGCAAACCATTTAACTGTAAAATTAACTGTGACACTCCAGTCGTGCTAACAAGTACTAGCAAGTAAGTAGTACTAACTAAGTAGTATACTAACAAGTATGCTAGCTAGTTTCGTTGGGTTAACTGTGTATTAATTACTTAAATCAATGAAATTAATCGAAGAATCGGGATTAATTAATAAGATAGGGACAAAGAGGACATTGTTTTGGTCTAAAAACTAGACTTAGAGACCGAAATTTGTCGCTCGAGGCCCCGAGGTGAAGTCGAGATCGTCTCTCTCTCTCAGGCTATTAAAAATCGGCTTCGCATTAAAAATTAAATCGGGAAAAATTTGAACTTGGAAAAAAAAAAAAAAAAAAAAAAAAAAATTAGAATTAATTGCTTTAGAGAGTATTGGGTGGCAATACCTTTTATTTATTTTTTATTTATATCACAATTTGTTTTGTATTTTTTATAACAGAATGGGCGCCCTTTTATTCGGCATCAGCCTCCTATGAGAGGAAGAATTATAAGAATTCCTATTCCTGTGACGCATTACATTCCAGTCCCGGTCCCAGGACCAGAACCCAGGCATTTTGCACCAAGGGGCATTCGTGGATTTCCTGCACCCAGACATATGGCTCCTCGTGAGTATTTTCTTTTAGCTTAAATAAAATCTTTTTTTTTAATCATAAATTTTAATTTTTAGGTTTTCGACCTTCTGGATTTCCTCCTCTGAGACCAGGTTTCTTACCATAAACGACTAAGTGATTTTTCGGTTTTTTTTTTCCCGTTCGGTTTTTGATTTGAGCCTTGGAGCATGTCGAAGTGTGCATCTTTTTTTTTTTTTTTTTTTTTTTAAATTTACAAGCTATTTTATTTAAGAGCAGTCATTTCAAAGGAAAAAACAAATCCGAAGTTTCAAACAAAAACCGATTTCTTAAAGATTTTGTTATTGTAAACCGAAAAATTGCTTCGATGTTTTTCATCTTTTGCGCCGTTTTTCGATAGGGGAAAAAATTGTTTTTTAAGTAGTAGAAATTTTATTTTAAATTGAAAAATTTTTTATTTTACGTAAAGGGATCAAATAAAATTTTTTTTACGTGTTAATTGTAAGCCATTTTAGATATACAGTACACCTCGGTTATAAAGCCCTCGGAAATAAGGCAAAATCGTTTATAGCGCGGTTATAACGTCGGTCCCGGCGGAATCCCATAAGATTATGTATATTCGTCCTCGTTTATAACGCAGTGAGACCTCGGAAGTAACGCGGGCTTCTCTCTGAAATATTTCGGTCTAAGAGGGTGAAACATTTTTTTTTCTAGACTTATTTCTTCCTCACATGTTATGATGGTTCTTTCAAATCGGTTATAGCGCGCTTTTTTGGATGGTTTTGTTAAAATCCTATATGGTCATATGTATTTGCCCCCCGCTTTTAGCGCGGTCCGATTTAGGTCAGTCGGGTTGTTTGTCGAAAAAATTTTTTATTGACAACGGAGCAGGAAACCTTTTTCTTATGGGTTTCTTTTATTAAAGTTTTGTGGGGTGTTTCAATTTTTCTGCAGAACTCGAGGGGTTATTCACTCATTGCATTTCGGTGTACATTCAACTTTGCATTTCCTTGCATTTCTTTGCATTTCCTTGCATTTCTTTGCATTTCCTTGCATTTCTTTGCATTTCCTTGCATTTCTTTGCATTTCCTTGTATTTCCTTGCATTTCCTTGTATTTCCTGGTATTTTCTTGTATTTTCTTGCATTTCCGCTGCAATAATATGCATTTCAATTAAATTATCAACTCATTTTTTGCTTTAATTTTCTTCTGCAGTATAATTATTTTTAAGCAACATGTTATTTAGAGTAACTTTTTACTTAAGTCATCAGTTTTTGTCTAAGAAACTTCAATTTTTAGTTTTAGTTCTCTTCATATTGATGTGATCAAGCGGTTGCTCGCTCTGCAAAAAGTTTACACGGTAACTGATAATTCAAAGTAATTCCATAAATGCTCATATAAATGAAATCGAATGTATAAATTACGAAAGGTTTATTTAGAAGAGAATTTTGTTCCTAGATTTAAATTTTTGTAATTTAAAAAAAAGGTTTATTATAAGTCATTTTAAGCTATTTACAAGACTTTACTACAACATCCACCGGAAAATTGGCTGCCGTTTGTCTATATGCATGTAAAGGAAAAAATATCATGTTGTTTAGAAAATGCTATTTAAAAATTACTTTCTTAAATGATTTAAGTTATTTTCATAACTTCTGATTTACGGAGTGATTTAAGGGCATTGATTTTTTTTTTTCGGACATGATATTTATAATTGAATGTAAATGGTGCATTAGACCATTCTTTTCCAGATGACCATTTGCTACCTGACCTACTGTTTGCTTTTGTAATTCTATCATTTTTTTTCAAGTAGCGGTTATTAACCTCATAATCCTTCGCAAAATTCTTTTCAATTTTTTTTTCTTTTCAATTATTCCAAACTGTGGCTCATTGTCGATTTCGTTAAATCTGGACATATTTCCGATTACCCCAATAAATTTTCTCTTTTTCGGCATTGTCACTTGCCCTAAACTTATTGTAACTGCGTGCACGACAGACGGTAATATCCTTTCTTCTGCGAAAACCAAAGCAGATTTTTTTTTTTATTTTTTTTTTTTTTTTTTTTATTATTGGCGAATAATTTTTTTGCAACAATGTTACCTGTATCCTTCTTTTCAAGCATCCTTTTGGTCATAATTTTTTTTTTCTTCAAGTCTGTCGACAGTTCGGAATCACTGCATTTTTAAAAATATTTTAAAAATATAACCACATTGTTATGCATAGGAGCGAAGGAAATTTATAAAGCAATAATTATTGTGATTTAAAAAAAAAAAAAAGAATTTATTTAGAACATTAAAAATAGTTCAAAAGATAGAGGCCGCTGCGAAAAGGGTACTTTTTTAAAATAGACAGAAGAAATCGATATAAAGGAAAGAGCAAAAAGAGGAAAAGAAGTGTAAGAAAGTTGAGAAAAGAAAAGGAAAGAAACAGTGCAGGTAGTTTGAATGAATTAAAGAAAGAAAAAAGAAAATCTACTGGAGCATAAGTAATTCAAAAGTGCCAATATTTAAAGATTCCACGAAAAATGATGTATAAATAAATCAGAGCGGCTTAGCCTGAAAACTTTTTTTTCTAAAAAGGTTTATTGACCATTAGCGATTTTGAATGACATGACAGTCAGGTAGTCTGGGTATGACATCAAAAACCATATAAATGTAATGAAAAATTCATTTTTTACAAATTTAAATATTCTGATTTTGTGCCTTCGAAAATTAAATGTTCAGTTTTTATTTTAAATAGAAACGTTCCTATGCTATTTTCATTTCTTTTTTAAATGAAAGAGAAACATGATGCAAATTATTATTAAATGCCAAAAATTATTACAGTATTATTATTATTAAATGCTTGTATAGAATATTACTCTTTTTTTAGCCAGATGCTTTTTAACTCCGAAAAGCGAAGATAACACCGTGCTCATAAATTAATTATTACTCTTTTTAATAAATAATTAGAATTATTAATTATTCTTAATAAATAATTAATTCTTAATAATTCAATTAATTATTTTTCACCCCACATATAGATATATCAAGCCTAAGTCAACCAAATTGACTTATTATTTATTTATTATTTATTTATTATTTCATTAATTAATTTCTAATAATAAACTTTTCCCGAAGAATAATTTGCCCATAAGCTAAACATGGTATAAATTTTGAATTGCATTATCTGCATTTCTTTGAAATACTTTGCATTTCGTTGTATTTCCTTGCATTTCCTTGCATTTCGTTGTATTTCTTTGCATTTACTTGTATTTCTTTGCATTTCTTTGCATTTATTTGCATTTCTTTGCATTTCGTTGTATTTCTTTGCATTTCTTTGCATTTCCTTGTATTTCTTTGCATTTTGCAATTCGGTGTACACAATTTTACCGAGTGAACAACCCCTCGGCAGAACTTTTGTTTGTAAGTCAGGTACCGAAAAATATGAATGAAAAAAAAAAAAAAAAAAAATTCTTTTTAGTACTTCAAGGCTTTCTTTCTCAACATTTTGTATTGAGCTCAAAAAACGTAACCCTTATTGCGTACCTAAATGGCAATATAATTCATAAAATCAGTCTTCGGGTGTTCCTTACACCAAAAAGCAAAAAATAATTTTTTTCTTGTTATAATTAAGTCTTTTAACCAGAAAAACATAAAAATAAAAGAAAAAACCCAACTTTGTTTATAACGCGACCCCGGTTATACGTGGTTTAGGTCCCGGTCCCTTGGATCGCGTTATAACCGAGGTGTACTGTATTTAGATTGATTTTTGTAAGGAAAAACGAGTTCAAAGTTGCGAACGAAAACCGTTTCTTTTTTTTTTTTTTTTTTTTTTTTTTTTTTTTTTTTTTTTTTTTTTAACTCTTTCTAGGGCTCTTCGAGACCTGCTCTTTCCGACGATACCGCGCTTAAAACGATACCTTGTGATACCGAGAATTTAACGAGACCGAGATGAAGATTACGATACGAGACTCTCACTTTTTCCGATATCAGAAACGAGACGAGACGAGACCGTCTCGTATCGTATCGGTCTCGAAATAGTCTCGGTCTCGAAAGCAGGTCTCGGTCTCGGTATTCCTCTTAGTCTCGGAGCCGTTCCCTGTCACATTATGCCCACAGTGTTTTCCGATTATTTAATAAAAGTAAATGATGAGGTGTGCTGGACGGAGATATAAAATCTCAGTTATAACTGTACTTCTACGGAATAAAATTTTTTCCGCCAACAACAAATCCTGCAAAGTGCTTGAGCTCAATTTTTTTTTATCTTTATTTTTAATATAGCCTTAAAATTGACATTTACGCCAGTTGCCAGGGGCCGTTTTAGTATTACCTAAGCTTGTACGAAAATAACATTAAAATAACTTCTTTTTTTTTTACATTTAAAATTTTTTTACGTTTTCCAAAGATTAAAAGATAAATTAATATTATAAAAATACTTGTTAGTTTTAACATTAAATTAAGTTAGTAAAAGAGAAGCCCAGACCAAATTTTTTTATATCATTTAAAAACTTAAGAAAAAGTAGACAATATCATCTTTTATTTTAGGTCCTTGTAACTAGTTTTTTTTTTTTTTTTTTTTTTTTTTTTTTTTTTTTTAAATTCATTTATTAGTACAAAATATAGCATTAACCATGTTCTGTAGCCAAGTTTCGGTGTATCCAAGTATTTTCTCGCTATCTCGGCTATTTTTTTTCGATATTGGGAGTTCCTAAAATTTCCCTGAGCCCTCTTCCTTTCTCCTGAGCTCTGGTGCACCTCTGATCGAAAATCTATCCGTATTTTTGAGAATATTTTCGGGGTAGGGGATTCCGAATCTGATATACTTTTCCAAAATTCGAATTCCTTATGCCTGTACTGCGGCTTTGGTGGACCTCTGATCAAAAATCTAGCCATATTTTGAGAATTTTTTTCCGAAATTCGAATTACTTGCGTAGGTAGGGCATTTTTGTTTCGTTATGACGATAAAACCATTTGATCGGTTCATTCACCTTTTTTTTTTTTTTTTTTTTTTTTTTTTTTTTTTTGCCACCGATGCCGGTATGTTTACCGGTGGAATCCGATTTATGTAATGCATCCCCTTACTTTTTAGAAAAAACGGCCCTGGCAACTGGCGTAAATGTCAATTTTAAGGCTATATTAAAAATAAAGATAAAAAAAAATTGAGCTCAAGCACTTCGCAGGATTTGTTGTTGGCGGAAAAAATTTTATTCCGTAGAAGTACAGTTATAACTGAGATTTTATATCTCCGTCCAGCACACCTCATCATTTACTTTTATTAAATAATCGGAAAACACTGTTGGGCATAATGTGACAGGGAACGGCTCCGAGACTAAGAGGAATACCGAGACCGAGACCTGCTTTCGAGACCGAGACTATTCGAGACCGATACGATACGAGACGGTCTCGTCTCGGTCTCGTTTCTGATATCGGAAAAAGTGAGAGTCTCGTATCGTAATCTTCATCTCGGTCTCGTTAAATTCTCGGTATCACAAGGTATCGTTTTAAGCGCGGTATCGTCTCGGAAAGAGCAGGTCTCGAAGAGCCCTATCTTTCACGAGCATCGAAAAATGATTTCGAGATTTTTCATCTTCTGCTCCGTATTTCAATCGGGGAAAAAAATTGTTTTTCAAGTAGTAAAATTTCAGAATTTGAAAATTGAACCGATGTTTAACTTGAGATTTCGCAAATTTTTGCCTAGCAAAAAAATATTTAAATTTAGATTGGATCCTCTCGGACACATTCACAATCCGTCGACGACCACGACGTTTCGTTTTCAATACGCGGTTGAAATTAATTCTTCCTGATCGAAAACTTGAATAAAATCGTATTTGACACGACGAGGCCAGATCCGTTTGGGAATTATATTGAAAATTTTTGCGCAGGGTTCCTATACCGGTACTCATTCATTTTCCGTTTAAAATAAAATTTGAAAACGATACGTCGTCGTGGTTTAAGATGGATGGATGGTTTGTGCTTGCGTAGACGCTCCAAATCGGAGGTAAAATCCGAGGGAAAATAGACGATCATGTCTCGAACAGTGCTCGTGTTTTATCAATTGAAAGGGCAATTTCAACTATGGTCCCAGGTGTTAGTGATATCAATGGTACAGCATGTAAACAGCGTGAAAACAGTATGTAAACAGTGATAGTAAAAAGATATATTAAAAACAGCATGAAAACTTTTCGTTAACGCGCTGTTCACATGCTATTAATTTTTTTAAAAATCATGAAAACGTTTTTACTATCATTTGACTTTCATCATGCTGTAAATTCAATATTTTTTTTTCTTACCAAATGAAAAGATGCTTTTTACCCCAGACAACAAGAACGGTGTATACACCAAATTTACACGGTGTAAATGTGGTGTATTTCCACCGGATAATACCCGGGTATTTTAAGACTTTTTACACGGTATTTATCCGGAGAAAAAAGGTAAAACGGTAAAAAAGAAAAAAAAGGTAAAAGTGTTTTTTTAGTAATAGTCGAGGCACCTGAGCCGAGACTTCAGCTGTTTTGTAAATTTTGGGTCCAATTATAATATTTTGGGTTTTAATTTCACTGTAGCAAGCATAAAGACTTCACATTTCGTGTATCTGACTTTAGATTTGGATTTTTCGGATCGATAAACCCCTAGATGCAAAATTTTATTCCTCTAGCCTTATAAATAAACGAAATATCAATTTTTTTTTATGTATCCTGGCGAAAGCTTATATTGTAGAAACTGAAAATCTCGTTCTAAAAATCAGGATTCAGTCCGAAAATTCTGATTTTGGTATTTTTATATTGTATTTAGCCTATATAGGATCATCAAGTTGAGACATTTCGGAATTTCGATTTTGGAAGGAAGATATTAGGAGTGGTGGGTTTTAGCGTACAGTTTGCTTTGTGGTTCAGTTATATATGCAAACTCAAGTTTAAAAGAAGTCAAATTGTTAATGAAGCTTTTGCAGAACGACTGTCAACATATTTAATTCAAAGTGCAAAAAGTCTTAAAAAAACCGGATATTATCGGGCTCAATAAGTGGTGTATTACACCAAAGCACACTCGATATTATCCGTGTATTATCCGGGTACTTGTTCGGGCTTAAATATTGACTGCAAAAGAATATTCAACTGATAGTAAAATGATAATGAAATGATAGCAAAATGAAAGTAAGCATTTTCGTCCATAATACATGCTGTTTACAGCTTGTAAACAGCATGAAGACATTACAAAAACAGTTAAAATAGTAAAATACAGTTATTTTTTTTACTGTTTACATTGATATATTAACACCTGGGGTGACTTGCGGAATAAATCCATTTTATAAAAAGGGTCCATAATAAAACAAATCACTCGTCACGGTCGCCAGATATTAAATCGTAGATTTAAGTGAAAATTCAATAATGAAATCGACCACATTTTCTCATAGTGAATATATTTTTCCATTTTGGAAGAAAAAAAAAAGTAAAAGCACAGAAGAAAAAGTTATAAACAAACAAACAAGTTAATCATCGGGTAATATCAAGATTCCGCACAGCGGTTGTTTGTTCGTAAATTCTTCTACGTTGGCGCCATCTATTTCCGTCGCTTTCAAAACGGTAACTATTATTTTCGTTAACTGTACATATATAGACTAGAGAGCCTTAAAGGATCCTTTAAGGCTCTCTAATATAGACTGTCCACACAATAGGGAAAAAGTGAGCCGACGAAAAAGTCGAATTTTTAGTTTTACGGTTGCTCGAAAGATGTCGCCGTTATTGCTTTACCGGATGAAAAAAAATTAATCTTACGTACTATAGGAATTGCGGACAACATTTTTTCCGAGGGGTTATTCACTCGGTAAAATTGTGTACACCGAATTGCAAAATACAAAGAAATACAAGTAAATGCAAAGAAATACAACGAAATGCAAGGAAATGCAAGTAAATGCAAGGAAATACAACGAAATGCAAGGTATTTCAAAGAAATGCAGAGAATGCAATTCAAAATTTATACCATGTTTAGCTTATGGGCAAATTATTCTTCGGGAAAAGTTTATTATTAGAAATTAATTAATGAAATAATAAATAATAAATAAATAATAAATAAATAATAAGTCAATTAGGTTGACTTAGGCTTGATATATCTATATATGGGGTGAAAAAATAATTAATTGAATTATTAATAAATAAATTATTTCTTAAGAATTAATTAATAATTCTAATTATTTATTATAAAGAGTAATAATTAATTTATGAGCACTGTGTTATCTTCGCTTTTCGAAGTTAAAAAGCATCTGGCTAAAAAAAAAAAAAGTACTAATTCTATACAAGCATTTCTATACAATCCATTCTATACAAGCAATTCTATCCTAGCCAGATTTAATAATCTGGCTAAGATATTTAAAATCCGAAAATAAGAGCTGATATTTTGCATCATGTTTCTCTTTCATTTAAAAAAGAAATGAAAATAGCAGAGGAGCGTTTCTATTTAAAATAAAAGCTGAACATTTAATTTTCGAAGGCACAGAATCAGAATATTTAAATTTGTAAAAAATGAATTGTTCATTACATTTATATGGTTTTTGAGGTCATACCGAGACTACCTGACTGTCATGTCATTCAAAATCGCTAATGGTCAATAAACCTTTAAAAAAAAAATTTCTCAGGCTAAGCCGCTCTGGTTTATTTATACATCATTTTTCGTGGAATCTTTAAATATTCGCACTTTTGAATTACTTATGCTCCAGTAGATTTTCTTTTTCCTTTCTTTAACTCATTCAAACTAGAGACCTATATACAGGTCTCTAATTCAAACTACTATGTTTGGTTCTTTAACTCATTCAAACTAGAGACCTATGTACAGGTCTCTAATTCAAACTACCTGCACTGTTTCTTTCCTTTTCTTTTCTCAACTTTCTTACACTTCTTTTTCCTCGTCTTTTTCCCTTTTTGCTCTTTCCTTTATATCGGTTTCTTATGCCTTTTTTTTGAAGAAAGTACCTTTTTCGCAGCGGCCTCTATCTTTATTTTTGCCTGTCTTTTTTTTTAACACTTCGAGTTGGTATTGGTTTTTGACAACCACAGTTAAAGAAAAAGTGTTCGCTTTTTGATTATTTAAAATCATCGAATATTTGGGTGGTAATAAAAGGGTCGAAAATGAAAAGGGTCGAAAATGAAAAGGGTCGAAAATGAAAAGGGTCGAAAATTTTTTTCGACCCTTTTCAAAAAATTGTGCGCAAATATTGGATAAGAGTCGAAATTCAACTCTTTTCCAATTTTGACCTTATTCCATTATTTTGACCTTATTCATAAGTAAGATCAAGGTTAAGCAGGTATTTTTCGCCAATATTATAATACAGTATGATCCATAGAGGCAGTCAGTAAAGCTAAAAAATATTTGACCACCTATGTTTAGCTTATGGAAAATTTTTTTAAATGAAATCTCACAAAAATCGCTAAAAACTACTAGCTGAATATAAAATGCAATAGAATCAAGATAAAAAGTCTCAGAAATTATAATGATAACAAAATTTATAGCTTATGAAACTATTTTGCATATTTCGCTTCTGCAAGTTTGATTTTATCGCAGTTCCATATTCTAATTAATTAATAATGCTCCCATAAGGTAAATGTAGGAACTCAATTTTTACTAAAATTTCTAAGAACTAAGTCAATACAGTATCGTTCAATTAATTATTTTACAATAAATAGTCACTGTATCAGATATGATACACCCGCCCGCAAAAGGTTAACAAGAGCAATAGATACCTTTTCTCAAAACGAATTTATGAAGTCTTGCAAAAAGAAAGAAAGAAAGAAAGAAACAAACAAACAAACAAACTTCTTTCTTTGCCGAATTTGTTTTGAAAATAATGGAATAAGGTCAAAATTGGAAAAGAGTTGAATTTCGACTCTTATCCAATTTTCGCGCACAATTTTTTGAAAAGGGTCGAAATGAAAAGGGTCGCCGGAAAAGGGTCGAAAAAAATTTTCGACCCTTTTCATTTTCGACCCTTTTATCACCCCCCGAATATTTTATTTTTTTTTTAAATCATGCATTTTTTCTTTTACATTAAGTCAAATTATTTTTATTAATTTTTTTTCGGTTTTCGTGATCACGTTAGAAAACTTAAATGATTAAAAACTATTAGTGGATTTAAGTGAGTTGTTCAAGAGAGTGAAAATGGACCAAGAAAACGATAATCCGGTTAGGGTGAGTTGAGTATTAAATTGTTTATTACTTATCACTTATGTGTCTTAGAAATTGATTGATTGCTTTTATGCTACTTTAAATTTTTTTCAAAAATTTCTAATAGAGCAGCAGCTCTAATATACCTATTCGCTTGATTATTTCCTTCGGCGTTTATTTATTTTTTTTTAAATTTTAAACATAGGCCTACTTAAATTCCTCATTACTAAAATTCTTTCATTATGTCATTATCAATGCATAAATAGTACATCGTCAGCTAACATTTTTCATCGGCCAAGCGAACAAAAATCCGTCATCTGTATCTATGCATATATCACATTAAGAATAATTAAATTATTTTATTTGAACCTCGTTGTTTTCTCCCTTGTTGTGTCAAACACTTAAGTTATGTGTAAACAGGGAATGTATATTAATAAAAATTCTTTCTATTCAGTTAAAATTTAAAGGAATTAAAACGTTTGACGGCGGAATTGTAAAAGAAAATAGAAATTTGAGTGCCAAATTAAGTATAAGTATGGGGGGGTTTACAACCATAGAGCAATAATTTTTGCATTTAAAATAGCCATAATGTTTTTAATTCCGAAAAATGGCTTTTAATTTGCAGATAGCCAATAAGTAAATAATCGTAAATTAAAGTTGCATAAGTACTCTTTCAATTCTCCTCAGAAAATAGGTAAATAAACGAATAAATAAAATAAAAAGTTTTATTTTCATTTTTTGCAGAACTTATCATTATGGGAAACTCTGGAAAAAGATCACAGAATCGAAATGCCGGAATATCTACAAAAATTGTTTAAAATATCGGGGTACGATAAAGAAGTTTCTTTCCAGAAACTTGACGATTTACGTTTGGATGCGTTAGAAGAATTCGCAAGAACAAACCTAGCCGATGTGATTACAGATGACGACGATCGTGGATGTTTTGGATTATTTTCAAAAAAACCAGAACGCTTCGTAATTGCACCAGGTGACAGAGACTTGATAAAGGAAGCAGTTAATAGGTTAAATCGCCCGTCCATTTTCAGACCATTTTTAAAAAAAAATATCGCTGCAAAATCTGCTTCGGGAGTCTCTAACTCAAAGGTAAGATAAAGGTTTTCTTTAAATAAGCTTAGGTCAATGTTTTTTAAAATTTTTTTTAATGATAAGTAAGTTTTATTATCCAATAAAATAGAACTAGTAATCAAATTTATACAGGGGTGCCGTTTGGAGCATTTCTTGGGGGAAGGGAGGGAGGGAGGGAGGGTCAAGCATTTATTGGCTTGAGGAAGAAAAAAGTAGCCGTTGCTTTTCCCATAAGATTAATTTGAAAAGAAAAAACAAATGCTATCTACCACTTGACTTAACATAGCATTGGACTTGTTATGAGAAAAGATGAATTTTGAATTCAATTCGCCTAGGATGAATAATTCCCAGATCTCTTTTGAAAATTTCAAATGAACGACCTAGTTCATATTATTATTATCTCGGTTTTTTCGCTCCCTCGTACAGGGGTCGCCATATAAATGTGTGGGCTTTTTTGGCAAACACAACATTTACGGACTTGCATGATTGTGATTTTAGCTCGACTAACTCAACGGGATTGAACTTTTTCGGATTTTTGCACGAAATTTACACGTTGATATGGATTTTTGGGAGGGGGGAAGCAATCATTTTTATTATGTTGCTAACCCAAACTACACCTAATCTTGAGCTTATTTTTATATTAAATGCAAGTCACGGCGGTAATTTTCCCTGGGATTATGCTCACATGACTCAGATGTTGGCGGTCAGCGGTGAGTTAACAGCCAGATGACTGTTTTGCGGATGCCATCCCGTGTCGTCAGCACTCTAGAACATACCCGAGACCTGTGCATACGAAGTACACAGCGCCATTTTTAATGATATGCTCCTCCGAGATAGGGGGGAAACTTAGTCCAAACCCTTCGGAACGAGTGCATGAGGGGTAGGCCTGGCATTCACTGCCACCAGGTCGGCCAGAGAAGAAGAAGATTTTACGATTTATCATAAAATCTCTCTCTGTAAGATATTTTATTCTTGCATAGGTTAAGTACCATAAATCCAATAATTAGAAAGTATGGTTTCACTCCTATGACTTAAGCGAGCATCGGATCAAGCACGAGCACGGGTCTCGAGTGTGAGAGTCGAGGGTGCTACGTACTAGGCTACGATGCCCGCTTTATTATTATTACAGTCGACTCCGGGTATAATTGACATGGGATATAGTGGATTTTCGGCTATAGTGGACAAGATCGTCCGGTCCCGTTGAAAAATCCCATAAGCCCCATGTTAAAACATCCGGATATAGTGGACTGGGAAAAAAACGGAACCCCGGTTATAATGGTCAAAATATTCATTTCGTTTTGGTTCATGGTCCATAAGACACTGTAAAAATTTTCGGATATAGTGGACTCGAAGTTTCACCTTCGGTTATAGTGGACAAAATGTTTTTAAGGCTCGATAATTTTTTCTCGTTCAGGTTTTTTCACGAACTAAATCATTTCAGAGATGCGTCATTCTTGTTTTTCATTCAAAAATTTCTTAATTTCACTTAATTGATAGTACATATATGTTCTGCAGTGATAAGTACTGATTATTTTATTGATTTTTACAAAAAATAAAAGAAAAAAGAAAGAAAAGCAAAATCGGATATAGTGGACCCCCGGTTATAGTGGTCAAAATTTTTCGGTCCCTTGAAGTCAATTATAACCGGAGTCGACTGTATTTATTTATTTATTTATTTATTTATTTATTTATTTATTTTTTTTTTTTTCAAAAATATTTTTTCTTGAACTTTAAAATATAATATAATATAAATAAATACAGAAGAAAAAGGAGTTTGAAACGAGGTTTGAAATAATCTTCTGAAATGATTTTTGAGGGGGCAATGCCTTTTCAAGCTCCCACCCCTTCCCTTTTCTCCCCTGAACGGCGTACCTGATTTTCCTATTTTATATATTTATGAATTTTAAACCTTTTAATTTTTTTATTTTCAGTCATTTACGAATGAGGAAAAATCGTTAAAGGAAGCAATAATAAAATGGATTAAAGCAACGAAAGGCAGCGAATACGAGGAAGAAGACTACACTCATAAATTAATTAATAAAAAATAGGTCTTACTCCGCTCAGAAAGCACCAACTGAAGCACCGAAGGAAAATTCTAGGGGAGTTGGATGCCTTGCCATGTGGTTCACGATTGGTGAAGATAAGGAACTCAATTATTCTACAGAAAATAAAGACGCATTTTACGATATACAAAACTATATCTGCACCTTGCCAACACCTATAAAAGAAAATGAAAAACTATTTTTGTCTATCGAAGCTCTTGAAGTTATTATCGATGCTGAAGAAATGAATAATTAAAAATTCCTTACAATTAGACTTTTTTAAAAAATATAATTTTTCATAGCTCTTTTTAAAATTTAATTTTTCCGTTTTGATCTTGATCACAAGAATTTTTTCTTGCAATAAAAAATATATACATATGAACTTTCCATCAGTTTTTCTCAGATTTAAATTATAAAGCTGTCGCAATTATTTCCAAGTTTGGTACATCAAACATAGTTAACCTTTTAAATACTTTTAAAAAGACTTTCAATTACATGAATTTACAAGAACTACAGGATTTAAACATTTCGCCCCCTTATACTCTTCCAAAAATTTTAAAAAATATTCATAAGTCGATTTTTCCCGCCGTAGCAAAATTTATGATAGCAAATAACATAAAATTGTAAAAGTATAGTTGGTACTATGTAGATGGTAGATGTAACAGCAAATCCAATAAATAAAATAAAAAAAAAAAAATTACATGAATCTCATCAGAAATAACTCGGATTAATTATTTGAAATCAAATCAAGGCCTAAAAATAACAAATAAATTTGATTTTGTTGTGTTTGTAACATAGCTGTTATGATTAATCCATTTTATATATCAAGAAATTAAAAACCTATCAGCAAAAGGTTTAAAAATTAAAATAGACTTTAATTTACTACAATTTAAAAAAAAAAAAATTGTGTCTTATTTGGGTATTTGTAAAAGTGCACATTAGGGTGGATCGTAAAAAGCGAATTTTTGAATTTGAAAACGCCTGATATTGTGCGGGCCTGTCCCTAAAATAAAATTCCCCCCGGGTTAAAAACCGGATCTTCACCCGACCGCGCTCAGACAGATGGTCTCCCTTTTTCTTTTATTGTTATCAGATTTCCCAGCTTTATTAAGGAATTACGCTCCACATGCGGGGCTTATGAGTCACGGTCCTACGGGTAGCGTGGCGACGCCGAAAATCATGAGAAATTGAGGGGAAAGTCCATTATCATAGAACACGGGCTGGACCCATTCAAAACAATGAATCGGAGGAAAAAGTGGGGTGATCATCAGGGGCGGAGGCTCTGGAAGATGATTGCTCCAGAATTCCCCGTGTAAAAAGTCCTAAAACACTTGTCTCAGCCGGCACTGAAATTTTCCCGTATTTTGGCCCCTCCGCACTGATAAAAAGGAAAGCGGCGTCCTGGAACGGGTCTGTTTTTCGATATCGCTCCCCGGGCTTACTTAATTCTCGAGTCTTCGCGTGGTGAAAATACTTTTCTCATTTTTTTATTTGTGACTTAGTTTAAAAGTAAATTTTGATTAAGTTTTTGTGTTTTGTGAAACATATTTTAGACTAAATATACCTAGAGCCTTTGAGAACCGAACAATTTGTGAAGTTTTTGACATCCATTCCTTCCGACAAAGACAACCCCTAGGAGAAAAATCTTCTTGTATCTGAAGCCAGTGAGTCCGACGATTCAACTCTAAGCCACGATGCCGGCGACCGGGATAATTCGGTAAGTCAAAAAATAATTTCTGTCTAATGCTCCCCGTGCCCTCCGAAGAATTTTTGAAAAAGCGATAAACCCCCGAAATAAAATAAATTTTTCCAAACCGAGGTCCGCTCAATATGCGAATCGATGCCTTTTTATGATACTATTAACCCTAATTTTTTTCAGATTTTTTGAAGGTCATCTTGAGGTCGCGCAATGACCTTGAAGTTTTTGAAAAGATCCTGTAAGGTCAAAAAGTAAAAATTTTTTTTTGCTGAAAAAAGTATCGTTTCCTATCGGAAATTTTGCGTAGATTACGAATATAAAGTCCAAAATAATTTTGAGTCCGCAGTTTTTCGAGCTTTACGCCTATTTTCTAAACACCGAAATACTTTAGGCTGCTTTTTCTTTTAGCTTAAAAATTAGACACAAAAATGAATTTCGGACTTCATATTCGTAATCTACGCAAAATTTCCGATAGGAAGCGATACTTTTTTTAGCAAAAAACAAATTCTCATTTTTTTCCCTTATATGGGCTTTTCCAAAACTTCAAGGTCATTGCGCGACCTCAAGATGACCTTCAAAAAAATCTGAAAAAAATTAGGGTTAATAGTATTATAATAAGGCATCGATTCCCATATCAGGCGTTTTCAAATTCTAAAATTCGCTTTTTTCGATCGACCCTAGTGCACATTTTGTAATATGTATGGAATGAGAAAAATATGTAAATAAATTCTTTTTTTTTTTAAATTCACGATAATTATTGCTTTATAAATTTCCTTCGCTCCTATGCATAACAATGCAGTTGTATTTTTAAAATATTTTTATCACGTTCGCAGTGATTCCGAACTGTCGACAGACTTGAAGAAAAAACAAATAATGACCAAAAGGATGCTTGAAAAGAAGAATACAGGTAACATTGTTGCAGAAAAAATTATTCGCCAATAATAATAAAAAAAAAAAAAAAAAAAAAAAATCTGCTTTGGTTTCCGCAGAAGAAAGGATATCACCGCCTGTCGGGCAACGCAGTTACAATAAGTTTAGGCAAGTGACAATGCCGAAAAAGAGAAAATTTATTGGGGTAATCGGAAATATGTCCAGATTTAACGAAATCGACAATGAGCCACAGTTTGGAATAATTGAAAAGAAAAAAAATTGAAAAGAATTTTGTGAAGGATTATGAGGTTAATAACCGCTACTTTAAAAAAAATTATAGAATTACAAAAGCAAATAGTAGGTCAGGTAGCAAATGGTCATCTGGAAAAGAATGGTCCAATGCACCATTTACATTCAATAGAGTTCATACAAAGTGACGTCACGCGCAAAGCATTCTGGGAGTGGTAGGCAGACGATCAGCTGACTTGGGACAAACAATTCGAATTCTATATGTTATTACCAAAGATTTTTTCATATTTTCATTAATTAAAAAGAGAACGTAGGTTTAATTCGCATTTATTTCACGTCGTCTCGATCAATACGATTAGTATTTTTCGTATTCTGCTTTTCATTTCCTAGAATTAATTCATTTTTAATGTTATTTATTTAATAAGAATACATTTTTTTTCGGCATCTTTTTTTCGCCCCGGATTGAGTTCATGTTTCGGCTAGCGAAACAATTTAAATAAATGTCCAAGTATATGCATTCCTTTATATTTAGACTGCACATTTATCAAAGAAATTTTGGAAATTGAAGTTAAAAATCCGTTATGAGCACAAATAAAATTGTCGACTTAAGAAGATGGGATGAAATTGACTGGAAATAAGGATGAGCTTGTGGAAAAGTACCTTTTTTTTACATTTCATTTTATTTTATTTTACACTATTTTTTTTAAATTAACCAGAGTTTGTTTTGCCAAGCTTTTTTTAAAAATTGAGTTTTTTATTTAGTTGTGTAACATTCCTTTTTTTTCAGGATGGAAAACTACATAAAAAATATAACAGACCAAATCAATGTAGGGTGAATAAAGGGAAATTATATGATAAGAAAACAAATGAATTGATTGAAAGATATCCCTATTGCAAATGCTATTGATTGCCGATAAAAAAAGGAGGCCCAAAGGCCATAGATTTTATGGATAATCACTGCCTTTTGCAATAGGGATGGCAGATATACAGATATTTTCCCCTGAGAACCAAAGACCGGTACTTCGGAGACTTTTCCTCATTTAAATGTACCAAAAAATTATAATAAATATAATAATAATTTTCTTTTGTAGGCCCTTCAGGATCCTTAAAATGTAAATTTCATATATATGTATACTTGGAAATTTGTAAGTAAAATTTTCTCTTCCACAAGCTATCTTTTCCATCTTTTAACTTTTTCCAAATCTGATCGTTGCGGCAATAGAATAAATCGAACCCCTTTCATATAATCTTTGTGCTTATAATAATCTTCGCTATTACACTTTCCGTAAGCACAATATCAACTTAATTTTAAACTCTAAAACTAAAAAAAGAAAAAACTGCAAATAATGTAGCACCTATGCTTAAATGGACGATACCAAGAGATATATCATTAAATAACACCACAAATACATCGATTCCCATGTAAAATATATTCTATAAGAAATAATAATCCTATTAAATAACACAACGTGAAATTATATATCATATAAATGTTGAATTCGCATTTAATTAATTAAAAATCTATAGTAAAAACCTATGCACTACGGTTTGTTTGTCCCAAGTTACGTGATCGCGTAGGCCACTCTCCCAAAATGCTTTGCGTGGATTCGGACCGTGTATGAACTCTATTATAAATATCATGTCCGAAAAAAAAAATCAATGCCCTTAAATCACGTCGTAAATCAGAAGTTATGAAAATAACTTAAATCATTTAAGAAAGTAATTTTTTAATTAGTATTTTCTAAACAACATGATATTTTTTCCTTTACATGCATATAGACAAACGGCAGCCAATTTTCCGGTGGATGCTGTAGTAAAGTCTTGTAAATAGCTTAAAATGACTTATAATAAACCTTTAAATTACAAAAATTTAAATCTAGGAACAAAATTCTTTTCTAAATAAACCTTTCGTAATTTATACATGCGATTTCATTTATATGAGCATTTATGGAATTACTTTGAATTACTTGAATTACTTTGAATTATGAGTTACCGTGTAAACTTTTTTGCAGAGCGAGCGCTTGATCACATCAATACGAAGAGAACTAAAACTAAAAATTGAAGTTTCTTAGACAAAAACTGATGACTTAAGTAAAAACCCGTACAAAAAAGTACTGCCGATCCCCGGATGTTATTTAAAAATACTACCCGATCCCCGGATGTTATTTAAAAGTACTACCGATCTCGGTGGTCTTCGTTTCAAACCTTCCAATTTTGAATCGTTTTCCCACAAAACAGGGGAACGTTTGGAAGTTTTTGGAAATACTTTCGAAATTTGCGGAGTATTTTGAAAAACTTTTAAAAAAGTAATAATTTTACGGTAAAATACTTTACAGTGTGGATAGTTTTCTTCTTCTACTTTTCTGCCTGTATAGTAATCCTGTCTACTTTTGGAAGCGTTTGGAAATACTTTCGAAATTTGCGGAGTTTTTTGAAACACTTTTAAAAACTAATGATTTTACGGCAAAATGCTTTACAATATGGATCATTTTCTTCTTTTCCTTTTTTATTTGTATAGTGATCCTGTCTACTTTTATGTTGAAATCGAACTAGTCAGAACTTTTTAGAAACCAAAAAGTATTTGGGAAATAACTGGAAAATCAAAAGTTTTTTCAAAAATACTTTTCTGAAACCAATAGTTTTTCAATTAAACTTTTCCATTTGTACTACACCTCCACAGTATTTTTAGAATCATGTATGCTTTTTCAATCTCGGCAGTTTTAGTGGAAAATGGAATAATCAGGGTAGAAAGTAATTTTTTTTTTCGTGATTCACACATTCTTTTACGTAAAACTTAAGAATCGGCGGTAGTTTGATTTAATTTTTTTTACTTCAAAATTGAAACACTAGGTACTTCTCAAACATAAAAATCTTTCGGAAGCATTAAACTTCTTAAATTGCAACGTGGAAGAATATTATTTTTTTCTCAAGATCCTTGAACAGAGGCGGACTGGCCATAAGGGCGGAAGGGGGAACGCCCGATGGGCCGGTTTCAAATGGGGCCGGTTTAAAAGCTCTTGGTAATTTTTTTTTTTTTTTTTTTTTTTTTGAAACGAAAAAAAATTAAATTGATACATGCAGTGTTAATTCCCTACTTAATAAAATCGAGCATACAGAAAATAAAAATCAGCTCTAAAAAATAATACTGTAAATCTTTAATTCAAGCAAAACTAAAAGGCCGGCAAAAGTAAAAAAAGTTCGGCCGGCCGCACTCTTTTTAAAGGCCTCGGCCTTTCTATCCCTTGCTCTCCAAAAGCTTAACATTAAAAGCAAGAGATAAATATAGAGGCAAGTCATGTAGTTGAATTAAATAGCATTCCTTCTAAAATTTTTGGAACATTTCCTTAACTTCTTCAAGCAATAAATTGTCCAAACTGCTGATGTTTTAGTAAAAAATTTGAGTAATATTTGCGTAATTTGTTAAATTATTTTCGGGAAAATAATATTAAAAACCTCTAACTTATGTCAAAAAAAACTGCTAATGAGGCTTTGTTAGGAAACATATTAACTACCAAAATCCACTAAAATCAAAATCGTACCTGATTGTCTTCCCCTATTCCCGACAACCCCCCCGGCCCCTCAATTTTTTTTTCAAGGCTTGTTGCATACCAAGGCTTGTTACATATAATATGAAAACCCATTGGAAACGCTTTAAAACGAGACCTCGCCGAGGTTTATATCTTTTACAGGGACGGAGATATCGTCGTTTCAATAGCCCAAAATTAAGTGTTTAATTTTAGATCTCTCAAACGATAATATATGATATCTCTGTCCCGGCAAAAGATACAAAACTCGGCAAAGTCTCATTTGAAAGCATTTCCAATGGGCTTTCATATGATATGCAACAAGCCTTGAAAAAAATTGAGGGGCCGGGGGGTTGTGGGGGTAGGGGAAGACAATCACATAAGATTTTGATTTTAGTGGATTTTGGTTGCTAACATGTTTCCTAACAAAGCCTCATTAGCAGTTTTTTTTGACATTTTAGTCGAATAATATTTTTCTTCAGGAGCACTGTGGTGAGGAGCATTATTAAGGCCGACATTTCTTAAACGCCCGGGCCGATTTCTAAGGCCAGTCCGCCCCTGTCCTTGAATGGGATTTAAAAATCTATGCATTAAATTATTCTGAAAGCTTGAGAAAATAATAAATTATACAAAGTTCCGAACAATAACTGATATATTTAATACTTAATACTTAATACAATGACGTACTAAAGCACTAGAATCTTAAAATTACTAGAAAAATAAGAAAAAATTAAATAATGAATTGTGGAAAGATTATGTATGTATTTTACCGGAGATATGTACAAATCAAGGAATATGGAAGTTAAGCATTTTTTTTTATTTATATTTTGATCCCTAAATATGAGTTATTAATAACCGAGGTATATGTAAAACTTTAAAAAAATACCGAAAATAATCGTAAAATATTGTTAAATTTTGATTTAAAAAAAAAAGTCGTTTGAAACGCTGGGAAAAAAATTGTGACGTAATTTTACTATAAAAAAAAATGAAGTTTAATAACACTGATTTGTGAATAGGCCATTTTTAAATACTTTTTTTGTTTATGTTTTGATTTGTAATTTTTCCAACAAAAAAAGAAAGACTCGCGAGCAGGAAACCAACTTTTAAAATTCAAAATATAGTACAATGACGTCACAATTTCATTTGCCGCTTTTTGTAATTTTTTCCAAATGTCCGATTTTTTCGGAATTTTTGGAATTTTTTTCTCCGACTTTGTTTCATTGACCCTTCTTGATTTTCATTGAAATAATATTTTTATGAAGTAAAGAACTCATTTTAACCAGAATATGCCTCACTTGCTATAACTTGCACTTAACTTCCCTATTCATAGATAATATATACATAAAATAGAATCCCCCAAAATTTTTAACTTTCTTAACGCTTCTTAAACATAAGATGACAGGAGCTCAGAATTTTGAACCCACGCCCCTCACGTTCATCTAAAAATGACTGTGTTTACCCTTCGGATAACGTTAAGAGTCCCCGTCAACTTAAAATGAAATTTCGGGTAAAAAAAGAATCGCGATTATTTCAAAAACCGGCGAATCGAGTTTTGCAAAATTCTGGCCCCTTCCAGATTTCCGCTCACTTTACATGAATTCAAAAAACTCAGGTCTGGATCTCTTTTGCTTTGCCAAATATTGAGTAAAAACTGGTCTCCGTATAAATTCCTATAAGAAAGAAAAGGTGGTCGATGGTTCAGCGGGTAAAAAAAAAAAAAAAAAAAAAAAAAAAACAGGTTCGCTGTGTGACAATACCAAAATGATTAACATTTTTATTGGTCTCGCATTATTAATTGAAAAAAAGGTTCGAGAACGACTCGAGTGGCAGGTATGTTGTGCGAATTATTTTTATTTATCAATCCTTTGACTTCTGGTGAGTCCATTTAAAAAAAGGGAAAAATAATTCAAGTTACTTTTACTTCTATTTACCTTGGGCTTTAGTCCATTTTTTGAAAAAATGATTTTGAAATAGTAAGACGATTTTTTAAAATTTAAACAAATTGAAACAGTTTTCAAGCTTGAACCAAACCGGACACTATTTTTTAGTTGTTTGCTAAAGAAGCAAATTAATAGGTTGAAATTTTTGGGGTTTTTAGTACTTTCTGTATCTAGTCTCTTTCAAATTTGTTTGGAACGTCGCAAATGAATTTCAAGTTTTCACTAATATCAAGAAACACGCACTTATTCAAAACTAAATCTGGAGTAATCGCAATCAAGATGTTTTCGCAATTTGCAACGCTAGCAGGCATAACCTTTTTGTTTTTTACCAAAGGCATCATAGCCTTATAAATATTTATATCAGTCGGCATTTTTTTACCTAAAAGAAAGAGTTTTTCGTGAAAGCGAGTAAAATAAAAACAACAAAAAACTGACCCATCTTTCAAGCGAAGCACGAAGTCCTTCCTCCTTGGTCTTGCGTAATTCACTGTCGTACATTTTATTTTATTTATAATTAATCTTTGCCAAAAAGGTAGACATAAATTTACATGAACATTTGTTAATGTAACTCTTCTAAGGGCAATCGTTTGGAATCTATACTTATATAAAGGAAAGTCGGATTTTCGCCGTGTCTGTCCGCAAAGACGATTTTCCATGTTCGAAAGGGCCCACAAATCCGGTTTTTGGAAACCTCGAAGCGCTATAATGGAAAGTTACAGGAAAAATCGAAAAACCGGAAAATTCGAGCCCATTCCTGGGAAAATCGTACTTTTGTACGGAAAACGAAAATCTTTTTACGATTCCAACGATCCGTTTCGATAACGTACCTAAACCGGTGTTCAATGATTTTTTCAACGTAAAAAGAAAGGGAAGATTCTTAGAAGACCCACGATACCCTTTTCAATCATCATGTCATTGTCCAATATGGTGACCCGACACATTAACACGCGACATTTTAACACGTCACTTTTCAACACGGTCATTTAAACACTCGACGCTTTAACACGGTACTACATACACACGGTACCATATGAACACGTCGACATAATAACACAGCGACAAATTAACATGTTACCTTATTATCACGCGTTATTTTAACACATTTACGTGATATCCACGTAAAAAAAAAATTTGAAATTAATGCAAAATTAAAACAAAATGTATTTTGTACCGTTAATAAAACCGAATGTTTTGAAGAACGACAATAGCGACGCGTTCGGGCATAATTAATTTAAAAATCAACTTCTTAACGTAAAAAGATTACCTTCTGTTATTCTTTTTACGTACTCTGTAGTTGTCTTTCACCCTTAATTTGCAAAGGCTTTCGATTAGCCAGGTCTACGCACATCGTTAGTGATACTACAAATACAAAGGTTGCCTGTTTGAATTGAAATGATGTTTTTATGAAACCAGCCACGAGGTGAGAATTTTCTGAGCGATTTTGGTGCTTTGTAAAATACATATTTAAGTTTCTCGGGGCTTTTAACTACATTTTTGTTGTGTCGTCTTTTAGATCCTTTTTTGCTAAGGACCATAAATTTGTTTTTAATTACATTTAATTAATATATTTCAGAAATTGATGACGTCACACGAAAAATGGCTGCAATAATTAATTACGGAGTCAGTTGCAAAAACAAAAGAACGTTAATAATCGGCAGTTATGAATTCCTTAAGATAAGAGAAACAAAAAGTGGGACAGTGCATTGGAGATGTAGATTTTATACTGCATACAAATGTAGAGCTCTTGTGCACACAACAGGTGATGAAATCACAAAAAACACAGGGGAGCACACACATAACGCAAAACCTTATTCTGCTTCTGCAAGGAAATTAGTCGGTGAAATGAAGCAAAATATGGCAAATCCGGGAGCAACTGCGAAATTAGTTAAAGGACAAGCCGTAGTAACCGCATCAGACGGAATTAAGATGGCTTTGCCGAAAAAGACGGCATTGGCAAGATGTCTCCAGCGGGCAAAGGCAAGTCAGCTTGATATTCCGGCTATTCCAAAGGATAAAAATTTTAGCATTCCTGAAAAGTATGAGCATTTAGTACTTCATGACTCAGGGAAGGATGAGCCAGATCGCATAATAGTTTTGAGGCATGTAGAATTATTACAGTTGCTGAATGATCACGAAAGATGGATTGCCGACGGGACCTTCAAGGTCGTTCCTGAAATTTTTTATCAACTCTACAGTATTAATGTGCAGATTGGATGCCAGGCCTTTGGGGGGGTTTTCGCTCTTCTGCCGTGTAAAACAGAAGCAATATACATCAAACTGGGTGGTATAATTAAGTCCTTATTGCCCGGTGTTTCCCCGAGTACGATTTTAGTTGACCTGGAACAGGCTGCAATCAAAGGGTTTGAAAAGTCGTTCCCTACAGCAACCTTAAAAGGCTGCTTTTTTCATTTAAATCAAGCTGTGATAAGGAAAGTTCCGAGTTAGGCTTAAAAGTTCAGTACGAGTCTAATGAGAATGACTTCGCGATTTATGTCAACATGTTATGTGCTCTATCACTTCTCCCTATCAATGATGTTGTCGACACCTTTTTAGAAGTATCCGAATTGTTTCCCGATTTTGATGACAAAATCGAAGATTTATTAACTTATTTTGAATCCACTTACATACGAGGTAGGGAACAGCGTAACGGTCGAAGAAAGAAGCTCTTTCCCGCGGAATTGTGGAATCATCATGATTCAGTTGTAGATGGGGTAGCGCGAAGTACGAACTGTGTAGAAGGATTCCATTATTCTGTGACGTCCTTGTTTCAAGCCTCACATCCTACTATCTGGAAATTTTTCGATGGTATGGAAATGGAAATTAATCTTCAACACACTCACCTTTTAAATTATCAAATGGGAATGAGACTTCCACAGCGACGTAAATATGCGGATTTAAAAGAAAGAATTCGAAACATAGTGGAGCACTATGATGAAAACGATAAGTTAAATTTTAAGAGCAATGCTCATACGGTTTAAATCGCTTTGTCGTCTTTTATGTGTCGATTATTATTTTATTTTATTTTATTCCATTCCATTCGTTTTGTTTTTCGCTAATTTTAACATGATAACTCGTTTTATTTTTTTGATAACTCGTCTTAACTGGTCTTATTATATTATATTACATTACACTGCCATAATCACAGTTCTTATTATATAATATTTTGTTCCCCCTACATCACGGAAATGTGTTAAAATAACTCGTGATAATAAGGTAACATGTTAATTTGTCGCTGTGTTATTATGTCGACGTGTTCATATGGTACCGTGTGTATGTAGTACCGTGTTAAAGCGTCGAGTGTTTAAATGACCGTGTTGAAAAGTGACGTGTTAAAATGTCGCGTGTTAATGTGTCATAAATCCGTCCAATATTTATGACTGAAATCTTTTGTCACAGGTTCGTTTTTTTTTTTTTTTTTTTTTTTTTTTCCGAGTTATCCACAGGAAGCCAGGCACAGTGGTTTCTTAATGCGTTTGTTTTTATTTTTTTATTTTTCTGTCGTTAGTGATGTGTTGGAGCTATGAGAAAATGTCTAGAACGTTTATGGGTAAAGAATCAAACCAAAATCAAACTCTTTAAAAAGGGGCCATTCAAATATTACGTCATTATTTTAGGGCGGTGGAAGGGGGTCGTTCGACTGAGGACGAGGGGAAGGGGGAGTATTGGTGATGTGTGCTGACGCCATCATTTACCTAGATTTATGCTGCTTCTCCATTATGGCTCAAAATTAATTTTCTAGAATTAATTTTCAAAATTTCCAGAAGTACTGTGCTTTAGTTATTCTATGAATTTTCGACCATGGATTAAAAATACAAAAAATGCATGTAATAAAAATGGCCGACTCCATTTTTAAATCTAGGGTTAGAAATCCATAGAATAACAAAAGCACAGTACTTCCGGAAATTTTGAAAATTAATTCTAGAAAATTATTTTGAGCCATAATGGAGAAGCGGCAATAAATCCATTCAAAACTTTAAAAGTATGATTTTTTTAAAATAATTTTGTAACAAATAAATAAGTCATTTCTTACAAGTTTTAATTTGTAGTTTAACTACTTTTAAATTTCAGGCCTATTTTATGCAAATATTTCGTATTAATAAAAATGTATTTTGCCAATTTAATGAAAAAGAAAAATATTCCTTGATAAGGGTGGGGGGGGGGCAGCGAATAATGACGAATTTTTTAAGGGGGGGTTCTACTAACGATGACAAATGATGATCACGGGGAGGGAGAAGGTCTAAAATGTCGAAAAAGATTATAACGTATTATTTCAATGGCCCCAAAGACAAAATTAAAGCGAAATCGATTTCGCTTTAATTTTGTCTTGGGCCCTTTTTGAAGGAAACCCCACCGGAACCGGTTGACAGCGTAATGTCATATCCATCGGAGACAGTAGGACGTTATGACTCTTCTTTCAGGTTCAGTACTTAGAGTATTACAACCTCACCATTTCTTTCCGCTAAAGAAAATTAGGAATCTTCCATACGATTCCGTAATTAGCGGTAGAGCCTCCCCAGTACAGGGTATAAATGAATTACGCTGAACAAGTCGCGGAGGCCCGCTCTTCAAATCTTTTTACGATTCGAACGATCAGTTTCGACAACGTACCTAAACCCGTGTTCAATGATTTTTGCATCGTAACAAGTCGCGGAGGCCCGCGAAGCGGGCCGGAGCGGCTTGTATATCTATAAATTGATCTACCGAACAACCAAGGGGATGAACAGAAATATTACCTGAGTTTATAAAATTAGTGACTTTATCAAGAAAAACATATTTACCGCATAATTTATCTAAAAGCCTTTCTGCTTGAGGATTCCAGGAGTCTTGAATTTGATTAACTAACCGATTTACTCTCTGCAGGCGCAAATAATTTTTTACAATTTGCTTTGCGACCTGTTGAGAGCCGTGAAAAAGGTGTAAAATCACGTTGTTATAATTCTCATAAATAAAAGTAGAGCTGTCCCACAGAGCTCCATATTTTTCAACAAATGTCGGTACGTGCAAAAGAATGTGAACATTAAAAGTCATCCATTTTTTCCCGTACAGAGTTTCTGTTAGAAAGACGAATTGTCTCAAGGCCGCGGTCGCCGATACTCTGTCTTCTTCAGTTATTTCTTCCTTTAAAAAAATTGTAACAGAATAAACTAAAAGCATCCAATGATTAAAGTATTTCGTTGGAAGAATGTCTATCAAACAAACAGAATAATACAACAAAAAATTTTTAAATTCGCTTGCTTTCCAGAACTTCTTTTTACCTAAATAATCTTCTTTATCTGGCATTCGTGATATTTCCGACGGCGGATCAATTTTTCCTAATCTTTCATTTAAAATTTTTAATTTATCTTTATTTATATACCATGCCTCTGCTGCATTTTTCGTGTCAAGCCACCCAAACAGAAATCGCCTGACAACTCCAAGAAGAATATTGTGCAGGTAATCAGGGACAAATGATGAAATAATATTAAATAAAGGAATCAATAAGATAATCGATGCCCCTTTAATACCATGCCGAACTTTTACGTCCTGATGTTCGTCCAAATAATCTAAATCTTTTAAATGTTGTTCTAAGGTTCTCGGATTTCTTTCGTTTCCAGGATAAACTCGAGTAGATGTCTTTTTTTTGGGGGTATTTGCTTTACCATTTTCGTCACTACCACTGTCGATATTTACGTTTTTTTCCTTTTTCTCTAATGACTCCCCAGGATGCAAGCAATAAGAGCAACCGTAGGTGCCGTTAAACTGTTTAATATTCTGGATTAGTGGCCTAGCCACAGAGTCAACGGGAGACAACAGACAATGAACTTTCACCAATCGCCCGTCTGTAAGCTTGATTCCTGTTTCGTGAAGCTTTTGAAGTTCACGAACAAAAGGTGTAAGAAGGAGGTTCATTTTTGGCTTGCTTCCGAACCATAGACCACAAAGCATGATATGTTGCCGCCTCAGTTTATACGGAAGCTCGTTAATGCCGACCTGTATCGGCCATATGCTGGAGGCTGATTTCTGAAACGTTTGGGCTCCATCTGTGTTCCATTGTAAAGTTATATCATCAGGCCCGATCACATTATCCTTAAGAAGCTGTTTATAGACGGACCCTGAAGTAACGCCGGATTTCGGGTTTCTGGTAAGCATTTTGACAAAATTTTTATCTTCCAACTTAGACCGCAGCTGGGGTTCCAGCGGTGTGTAGATAAAGAATAACTTTTCTTTCCTAAGATAAGTTACATCTTTCTTTACGTGATAATCATCACAATTTTTATCTAAACATTCGTACTTAATTTCCGAATTGGGCGTCTTTTTTTTTGATTCGTTTAGCTCATCTTTGCAATTGGTTAAGGTGGAATGACAAGTTCCGCAAAAAAATATTTCCTCCAGATCTTTCGCAGAGTCAACATTTTTTAAGAACATGTGTTTGGATCCCATAGCTGCTGAAACAGGCATATGTGCATTTATAAGATCAAGCATGTCCTCAAGGGCGACATCTGGTAAATGATGTCTTGCTGTGAAACCCAATATTAAAGCTTCGCTTTGCTCTTTTGTAATTAAAGCTCCTGGGTATAATGGTTCACCGACAAATTGACCGTCATCCTAAAATGAAAGAAGATTTAAAAAATTTATTAATAATCCGTGTATATTAATATGCTGCAGAAAAATGAAATCATATGAAAGAATATAGAAGTTACAGATGTAAAGTGAATAAAAGGTCGAAAGATAAATAATTTTTGACTATGGCAATGCGAAAAATCGTTTTATGGCCTTTATAACCGATATCGCCTTATACCGGTATGTTTAAGTTGCCAAAAAATTTAAGAATACTGATAGTAAAAAGAACAAATATAAATGTAAACATATCGCTATTATTTTTATAATTTTTTTTAAAGCGGTGTAAGACGTTTAAAAACTACTTTTTCCCAGGAAGACAAATAAAATTTTTAGTAATAGTTTGTTCCTAGGCTTTTGAATTCAAATTCAAAAAAAATAAAATATCTTAATTTAGAAAATAAAATTCGATAAATTGTTAAAATTTGAAATGAGAGTTTGAAATGTTGAAATTTTGGAGAATTAATCATAAACACCTTTCCACATTTTTACTAGGGTGTCCCTACCATAGCCGATGACGGAATTCTAATGGTGCCGCCCCCTAAAATATTTCCAAATAATTCAAAAATAACGTGTGCAAAGTTTGGGGCCTCCACCTAAACGCGAAATGGTGTCTGTAGCAATGTCATTTTTGCCATTCAAAATACATGGGAAATTTTCTTATTTTACTTTTTATTTTATTTTATTTTTTTTCTCAGTAAATAGTAAGTCGGAAATTCGGCCGCTAGTCAAAATTATTACTGATATATATGCCTTTGAACCTAGGTACAAAAAACCGGTTCAACTTTTTCCCCGTAGGTAAGGAAGGGGCCTTCAAAATTTATGTAAAATTCAAAGTAATGCTATTCCTTTTTACAAAACCTATATACTAAAAACCGGTCCAACTTTTTTATCGAAGATAAGGAGGAATAGCACAGTTTTGAATTTTACGTAAATTTTGAAGGTCTCTCCTTACCTACGGGTAAAAAGTTGAATCGGTTTTTTGTACCTAGGTTCAAAGGCATATACATTAGTAATAATTTTGACCAGCGGCCGATTTTTCGACTAGCTATTTACTGAGAAAAAATAAATAAATAAAAAGTAAAATAAGAAAATTTTCCATGTATTTTAAATGGCAAAAATGACGTTGCTATACAGACAGGTGGTATCGTGGTGCGAGCGGAATGAAAATGAAAATGAAACACCAAGCTAAGGATCGAACATCAATATAATAATCCAACTAAGTTTCACCCTCACATACTTGACAGATATAAACCTTAACCGACTAACATAATAACGACTCTAAGAAACCGTAATGATGACTGAATAGGAATGACGCTGAAGCCTGTCCGCGCTGAGAGTATATCAGCGCGGGTGCTTAGTCAGCGGTTCCCATGCTCGATAGAGGGATTCGTGGGAATCGCTGACTAAGCGATGCCTGAATCCGTCTACCGAGCGACGGGTAGCTTTAGGACCGTAACTAGGTTCGTTGGATCGAACCTCCTTTTCGGTTTCCGGCGTACCAAACTCTCCCGGACCAGATCCAACGATCCTAGTCTGAAACTTTGGTACGGTCCTGCCACTACCTTACATAACTATCGTCGTTTTTACAAGTATCGATCCTCTTTTTTTTTTTTTTATCTATAAAGCGTTCAAAAATCTAAGCTACTAAAGTCTACTAGTTCCAACATGTGTACTCCCATTTATTGTCCTGCGGTTCCCTAATTCTACCAGCTTGGTACTCAAATGGAAGTACACTTATGCTTGCTATCTACTTTTTTTTTTACTTTAAGCGATTCTACTTTGCTTGAAAATTTCTTGTGGTAAATCAATAGAAACATTATTTCGTTTGAAAATACTATTTTGTTGAAAAATAAAAAAAATTACTTGGTTTTTTACCTATTTGCTATCAGCATTTGATTTACTACAAGCTTTTTCTTTTTTTTTTTTAAAACTAGTAGCTTTTTTTTTTTTTTTTAATAAAAAAATATTCAGTAAAAATGTATTCTAAATTAAGCATTTGAATTATGCTTGCTTCAAAAGAAAAAAATCGTGTTCCGTACTAATAGCTTAAGTATATAAAAAAATTAAAAATTGCCTTATAATGTGGCTAAAAAAAAATCATTATCATTGTCATTTCAAGCTAGTAGTACGTACGCGTATGAAATGAATACGATTAATCTTATCGCTAGGTTTCTGTTTTCACTACTTTTCTCTACCACTACTTTTTTTTTTACTTGAACTATGCAAATTACTTTTCTTTTCTCTTTTAACACTTAATTATTTTATAGCTTTTATGCTTTTTGTTCACATTTTAAACTTCATTTGGTCACTTTTATTCACTTTTTGTGGAATGGTTTCGGTAGCGCTGGTTTCTTCTTTTACGGTCTCTCTGTCTTGGGGATGCTCTTTGGAAGCTGATGGGATGTCGATTGCTGTATACGTCTTGAGTGTGGCTTGGCTTATCTCTTCGGAGTTTCGTTTTGGCTTACGTAGGGCAACGTATAAAAATGAAGATTGGAAACAAGCTGCAAGTAGCTGGAAGCTCCATCCGACTATTCTGAAGAGGAGACAACCTCTTCCAATTGTATTGAAGGCTGACATGACGATTTTTGCGATGATGTACATTCCAATGAAACCTGAGCACATGGATCCAAAAACTTGGAGATTTCCCCATATGTAGTACTGAAATGACGACTCAATTTTGTCCATGACGCTGGTGTCGATTAGACTTCCGAGGGAAACTCCTTGCTTTCCCGAAGGATCAAATTGAACAGTGTTGACAATGGTGTTGGCGATTGCTTCTCTTTCAGACGATAGAAGCATCTGACGGGTTAAACTTTCGATTTGGTCTTGGGTATAAAGTCCACTGGAACCAATTGAAGAAATGTGGTGAAAATACCAGGAATTATGAATATTAGGATTTAGGGCTTGCGGTTGAATTGTCATTTGAGGTTTCCATGAACGGATGTCCAGGTATTAGAAAATTATATTGTGACTGTATAAACTTGGTCACACGGAATTTCCGTTGCATGTTCCGTCAAAATTCTGTTTCTCGGGGTGAGAAACATGCTGGTGTTTTTGTAGGTCACTGGAAGGTCGTTGTAACAACGATCCTCTTGACGAAAGGTGACGTTCACTGGCAAGCACTTGATGATATGGATTTGCTCTCCTGCGACTACTCCTGCAAATCCTGGCTCGTTCTGGACTTCGTAGGCGAATTGGTCTGGAGCTACGTATGCGAGACTGAGCAAGTTGCGGAGTGCAATCCTGCGGTTTTCGCACTGCTGGAGGGAAAGCGTCTTGTATAACGCTTCTATTTGATCAGCTACATGGAATTCCAGGAAGAGAAATTTCGTATTGATGTAACTGATAAGGGAAAGGCTGGCTCCGGATTCGCTGGTGATTTCTTCATACTCAACGTGGTAGAAGAAATTTTCTGGGACGATGTAAATATTTTCCTGGTCCGTCAAGAAAAATGATTGACGGCAGATGGTCGTCGATCCCATCTGTTTGATCGCGAACACATACGGGTCTTGATGCACTGACACTATGTTCTGCATTGTTCCCGTTTCTTTTGCGGTTAAAGAAATTAATGTCGCGTTACCGTTGTAAATTTTAACGAAATTATTCGGACGGCACTGTATATTCGGTTCAACTGTCCAAAAGACTTGTCCAAGTACATAGTCTGTACATTTACTGTTACTGTACGCGCAAGTCACACCGTTTATTACGATTGTGTCCGTTCGAACATCTAGCTTCGCTTTTTTCGTATCGAAATAAAGTTTTATTTTATGCGTAATGAATGCTTTATTCAGCATTACCCCGTCAACTCTACGATTCTCACCTGTACAATCACTGTTATAGTCACTGATCCTGCTACATCAATACTTTGCAACAACACATTGTTTTTAACACTTTTAATGATTATATCATTATTAAAGGGATATCGCATTTGTCCATTCGCGATAAGATCGTGACACTCCGATTCGGTAAAGTCGTATCGGAATGTTTTAAAGGGTTTGGGCTGCAGCGCGATGTGTCCCCATTTTCCGCAGTACAAGGTAAAGGCTTCGATTTCCAAAGAGCAGACGTTTACCGTTACGTCTACTACTCTTTTGTGGAGGACAATGGCTGCTTTGATCGGATTCGTCGTTGTCGCCTTAAATTCTTCTTCTTGGCACTGTTGGACTTCCAGTGCGGAAAACGTTGCCACTTTTGCTTGAGACGATTTACAGTCAAATCCCACTAATGCTTGGGCTAGCTGGCTGGATGCAGCTAATATGAGGATGAGCATGCACATGCACATGGTTTCTAACTACAAGAACAGAGACCGATGTCAGGTTGCGCTAAAGTCTTTGTTTCTATTTAAAATAAAATTTAATACTAATTACATTCATTTGGTATCCCGTAAAACAAAAACAACTTTTCTTTAACTTTTTTTTTTTTACATATTATTGTAAGATCCTTTTTTTTTTTTACAATTTGACTTAATAATCGCTAGGAACTACGTTACAATTGAAAAAGAAGAAATAATTTCGAACTTTAGAATGCTCTTCTTCTTCTTTTTTTTTTTATTTTTGCTAATTATTATTATTATTTCTTCTCTTTTTTTTTTTTACTATATTTTTTTTTTTTTTTTTTTTGTTTTTTCTTTTTAAGAAAAAAAAATGTTACTGGCTTTAATAAAATAACTATTACTTAATTTTAATATCTATGGCTATAGTTCCGACAGTTTATTTATTACTACCATTATCATCATCCTTCCCAAAAAAAAAATATATTATTTAGTGTTATTTTCACTTGGTTCTTTTACGGTGTTATTTCTTCTTCTTGTACTAATTATTACCTTTTTATTATTATTTTTCTATTTTACTTTTTTATATTTATTTCTCTCTCTCTTTCTTTTTTTTTTTAATTGTTTGTTTGGTCCACACCCCATGTTTTGGTGTCAACGGGAATCTCGGACCCGCAAAAAAAAAAATCTGAAATTTAGGAATTAAGGATTGGTAGCGTTCATGTGGATTCACGAAGCTCTGTAAAATGGTTACAATAAAATCTGAAAATTGAGAACTGAGTTATTTACTGCCTAAAAAAAAAAAAAATTTTTTTTTTTTTTAATGAACTGCAATTTGTACTAAAATTGCTTTTTTTTTTTTAAAAAAAATCTATAAACTAGTTTCTTTATCTTGTTTAGATTTTTTCGAACTTTTTTGTATTTGGGGTCCCTCTTTACGCTTATCTCCTTTCGATTCGCGTTCCGGTATTTCGCCTTTAATTATTACTGGTTTCGTTGCTTCCTTTGGCGCCTTGTAGATACTTTTAACTTTATTTGCCATGCTGACTCTCGGCGGCCTTCCTCTTTTCTTCGGTTCAGTCTTTTGCGGATCACTGGGTCCTGGTTCCGGCTTAGTTATTTTTACTTCTGAGACTTTTACTTCTGTTGGTTTTACTTCCGTAGTATTCCTTTTTTGTTGCTCTGGTGCTGCTGTCTGAAACGGCTTTGCAGTCTCTTTCGTTAACTTTTTGATTTCCGGTTGCTCTGTTGCTCCGTTTTTGAGCGCTCGTTTTCGTGTGAAATACGGCATTTTCCACTGCTGTTCGGGTTCCTTTGCAGATTCTTCTTCTGAAGCGTTGGATTCAGGGCGCGTCTGAGTATTTTTACTTGCGAAAATTTTCCTCATTGTTTGCGTGAATGTGTTTCGAAGTAACTTCCTTGGTTCGCTTGTCTGCTGAGTTTGATTTTTCTTATTTTCCTCGGAATTTTCCGTTATCTCGGTCCTATCTGGAATTATTGCTGATTTCTTCTTTCGAATTTCCGCTTGCTTCTCCGGTTGGGTTTCTTGACTTTCTGGAGTTTCTTGATTATCCTTTGAAATTTCTTGAATGTCCGGTTTTCCCAGTTGCTCCTTCTCCTCGGCTTCGTGCATTTCGATTTCTTCAGTCACTGGAGCTTTTTGTGGTGAGGCTTTGGGTTCCGGTCTCCGGGCTTTCTTTTTTTCTGTCGTCTTTGTAAGCGTCTTAGGTCGTCCTCTTAATCGTTTAACTGTTGGCTTATCCGTTTCGTCTTGGCTTCCGTTTTTTCTTGGACGTCCCCTTTTCCTTACTGGTTTTCCCGATGCCTCCGCTTGAATATTAGCTTCTTCGTTTTCTACCTCCATTTCCATTTGTACATCGTTTTGACCGGTATCTTCTTCTGATTTATATTCCGTAATTTCGTCGTAATCGATGTCTTGATGCTTTTCCGTTTTCAACGTGTATTTCGGCTTTACTTGCGGATTTGTTTCTCTTGGAGCATATACTTGTGCTTCTGTAGTTATTTGAATCGGTCCTTCGTCTTCCGAAATACTTCCTGTTCTGCGAGTAGCTCGACGTATTACTCTTGGATTTTCCTTCTGAGTTTTCCCTTGTAGATTTTCCTGGATTTCTTTTGGCGATTCTTGGGTTCCTTTACTTGCTTTTTCATCCAATGGCTTCTTCTTTAATTCCTCTTTTTCCGATTCGTCGCTTGAATCGATTTCTTCTTCGTAGTAACGTTCTGGCTTTACTCGTTTTATTGCTACTTCAAAAGGTTTCTCCGTGGAGTTTAATATTGAACCGTAGCTGTATTTTCTGTGAGTTTTACCACTCGGTATGGTCCCTTGAATTTCGCTGAATAAACCTTATTTTGCTTTTTGTCGATATTCTCGTTTTTAACATACACCCTTTGATTTATCCTCAGGTCATGGTTTCGAATCTTTTATCGTGCCTAGCCTTTGTTTTTCTGATATTCTTCATATTTGCCTAACCGTTTCCCACGTCTTTTTCCATATCGCGATATTGAAATCAGTGGATTTTTCATCAGAAATTCGATACCTACTGGGAGCGTTCAAGTATTACGTAAGACCGAAAGGGGGGGAGGGGGTACTTGAAAATCTTACGATTTTTCTACTAGGGGGAGGGGGGGAGTTTGGCAAATCTTACGTAAGAATTCCATTATGACTTATTGTTCAGATTTTTTTTTATTTCAAAAATTAAGCTGTTTCAATTTTTTTTCTAATGTCTGAAGTAGGAAAATTGAAAATTCTTTCAAAAAATTAAGAAATAAAATTTATTTTTTGATGGATTTTTTGTGCCAATTGTAGCCATCTTCAGGATATGAGTATGAACTATAAATCTAGATTTTAGAAAAATATTACTTCAATTTAAAGTTGGCGTTAAAAAAAAAGGGGGGGGGGTCCGCGAAAATCTTACGTATATAATAGGGGGGTTCAAATAAATCTTACTAATTCTTACGAAGGGGGGGGAGGAGGGGTCCTAAAACCGGAAAAAAGTCTTACGTAATACTTGAACGTTCCCACTGAACGTTAACTGGGCTTCTAATGGCAAAATTATTTTCCTATGATAAACAACTTCATAAGGAGAAAGCTTACTAGCTTCATTTACTACGCTTCTCAAACCAACTAAAATATAAGGAATAAATTTTGTCCAGTTTACCGTAGGGTGATCATCAATTAAACTTCTTAAAACTTTCTTAGCGTTCTTTACTCCTAATTCGGCTTTACCGTTAGCTTCCGGCGAATACGCTTGCGGATGGAGAATTTGCATGTTCATTTGCTTAGCAAAAGCCTCAAATTCGGCTGATCGGAATGAAGTTTGATTATCCGTTACGACTTTAGGTATTATACCGTGATTAGGAATAATTCGTTCCATAAACGCGTTTATTATTGTTTTTGCTTCCATATCAACCGTAGGAATTATTTCGATGTACGATGAAAATCGACATACTAAAATTAACGCATATTTATATTCATCTCCGTAGATGCTATTTATTGGACCGGCAAAGTCTGCGTTTACCGCTGCGAACGGTCGCGCTTCTACGTCATAAAGTTTCATAGGAGGAATGAACGGTCTATTATTCGGTTTATTCCGTAAACAATTTTCGCATTGATTGACTACTTTCGTAACTTTTGCTTCCATTCCTTTAAAATAAACTACCGCCTTCATTAATGTAAAAGTTTTCTTAATTCCAGGGTGTCCTATGAAAATACTTGAATGATAACATTTAATAACTTCGGTTTCCATTTTACTAGGGACATACAATCTTACTGCACCGTTTTTACTTAATTTATATAAAACATCATCTGCATCTAACGAATATTTTTCGGCTAACTTACATTTGGGATTTTGCTTTATTTTATTTATTATATCTTTAATAACCGGATCTTCTAGCTGTTCTTTTCTAATTCTTGCGCGTGATATAAATTTATCTTTTTCCCATAATTCTTTTACTTCTCCTGTTCCAAATGCGTATATTTTCTCGGTATCGGTTTGCTCGTCGGGGAAATTATCTGATTCGGGAATATAAAATGATCCTTCCGAAAAAGAAGTTTCGGATTTTGACTCGGTTTCACTTGAAGTTTCGGTTTTTTCCGGAATTTCCTGGATGAGTTGTTGTCTTTCTTCTTCTTGAGGAACCATTTCTGCGTTTTCCTGTTCCTTTTCGCTGAATTCGGATTGCTGTTGACCTTCGGATTCGTAGTCCGTATATTCGGAGTTATATTTTTCATCTTCTGAGTCACCTAATACGCTATTTTCTGAGCTATTGTTATTACTACCGCGACTCGTATTTTCTTCTGAAGTCGTGGGTATACCGCTGTCGTTTGATTTTCCGGTTTCTTCTGCTAAAAGAATTTCGTTTTCCTCTTGAGGGTTTCTATGAATTTCGTCGAGGGATTTTTCATTCGGAGTTTCGATTTTTCTGTCGAGATCTTCTAACGTGAATTGTATTTCCTGAACCATGCTTTTCCTGTAATTGCGAATATTTTCATTACCTTGGCTATCAATCGAATCCAATTTGCACATTAATTTAATTAATAAATCCTCTCGCTGAAGGTATTCCTTATCCTTGGCTGATTTAAATTTAAGATTTTGAGTTTCGATTTCTTCCCTTATTTTTCCGATTTCTTCCTCGATACTTTTTATTTGTTTTACCGTTGCATTATTTGAATCTAATCTAAAGGTGTTAATTTGCTCTTTACGTTTCGTTTGGCGTTGATTTTTCTTAGGAACGGGCGGTACTCGTTTAACTTTAACTTCTTTAGATTTCTTTAACCATTGTTGAACAAATTCTTCATAGGACAAATATTTCTTACCGTCGGTTTCGGAAACGTGTACTAATTGACCATCTACGAGTTTTAAACGAGAAAGGCAGTCAGCTGCTTCATTATGAATTCCTTTAATATGATGCAATTCGAGGTCAAATTGAGATAAAAATAATGCCATTCTTTGATAAACCTCTTTTATCCTGCCTCCATCAAATAAAAATTTTATAGGCAAATTATCCGTAAAAACTTTAGTGCGACGTCCTGTTATGTAATAAGAAAATTGCTTACAGGCGTATACGACTGCGTGTAATTCTTTTCGATAAATTTCGTGTTTGGCTTCTTCCTCAGATAATGTCCTTGACTGAAAACTTATTGGTACTTCTTCTAGTTCTTTTGTTACAGGATTTATTTGTTCTTGCGTTAAGATCGCTGATATCGCAAAATTACTAGCATCCGTGTAAATTCGAAAGCATTTATCAGATCTAAAATCAGGATAAGCTAAAGCTACTCTTCTTAAAAGGCTTGCTTTAATTTTTTGGAAACTTGCTTCCTGCTCTTCTGTCCAAATAAATTCAGTTTTCTTTTTCAAAAGCTTGTTTAATGGTACTGTAATCTCAGCAAACGACGGAATGTGCTTACGAAAAAATGAGGCCATTCCGATAAAGCGCTTTAAAGCTTTCACTGTCGTAGGCTGAGGAAATTCTTCGATGACTTTCATCTTATCTTTACTAGGTTTGATTGAGTAACCGTTAATATCGAATCCTAAATAGGTTATTTCTTTTTTCAAAAAGAAAGTCTTCGTTGGATTCAATTTGAGGTTTGCTGCTCTAAGTTTGTCGAAAACCATTCGGAGCTTTTCTAAATGTTCATCGATTCCTTCCTTAGAGAATACTAGAATGTCATCTAAATATTTGCTGGTGAATTTTTCCGTTCTTCCTGCTAATAAGGTGTTCATTGCTCTTTGAAATATAGCTGGAGCATTCCTAAGTCCAAAAGGCATTCTTAAATATTCGAACGTGCCGAAACAATTTACAAATCCTGTTTTTTCTATCGAATTCTCGTGCATTTGTAATTGATTATAAGCGGATGTTAAGTCTAAAGACGAAAAATAATTTGAACATGCAGCTTTATCGATAAGTTCAAATAAATCAGGCATGTAGTAGCTAATTGGAACAGTTTTAGCGTTCAAAGCTCTAAAATCCACGCAAGGTCTAAATTTCGTTTTATTATTTACTGTCCTCGTTACTATTACCATAGGAGAAACATATCTGGGATTTTTGCATTCCCTAATAATTTTCTGATCTAAAAGCTTTTGCATTTCTTCCCTTAAAGGCTCTACAAAATGCTGAGGGACTTTATATGGTCGATTATGAATCGGAATATTATCCATTAATTCGATTTCCACTGGATCTAGATTCGCTGCTGTTAATTTATCTCCGCTGAAATAAAATAAGTCCTTATATTCCTCAAGAAAAGTAAACAACTTTTCTTTTTCCTCAGGTGTCATGTGGTCGTGAGGTATTATTTCTCTTAAGTTTCTATTCTCAGGTTTTGCAAGCTCAGTTCTAGCTTCTGGGATGTCTATGAGATCCTGTGTGTCAGCATCGAAAGATAAAATTTCTTCTATCGGATCAGGTTCTGTCTCGATGATATTTAATAACACGCTGTCTACTGTTGCAAGTTCGAGTGTGCCTAGTAAAGTATTAATTGGAACTTGAGCTTCCGTAAAATCTGCATTAATTATCATGACGTTTAAATTTTTAGAATCCTCAAAAGTATGCAAAGATGGACAAGTGTTCAATTCCCACTTGAAAAGATTTGAAATATCGGGTTTAAAAACATAAGTTCCCTGTAATTTCTTATTAGCTTTCGCAGGTACAGATGTCCAACTGTTGGTTCCAAGGTTAAAGTTTGGGAGGCCCTACTTCTAAGGGTTGTGGTTTCCTTGGTTGAAGAAGTCGTTGAACTAATGTCCTTTCTGTTGCTTTAGATGTTGTTGTTGTTGCTGATTATGATTACTTTTCTCCTGGGTTGACATGCTCCCTTTAGGCTGCTCCACTTTATTTATTTGACGTTTCGTTTCTTTTTTTTCTGCTACTTTGTTTATTTTATTTTTATTTATACCACTTGTCGTTGGGTCATTCTTACCGTTATCTCCTATTTCATTTCGAGATTCGTTTGTATCCGTCATCGCTTTTTTAAGTGGTGTGAAATTCCTATCTTTCGCTTCGTTGACATTTTTTCCATTGATCCTGTTTTCTTTAGAGCCATTATCTTGGGTTTTTGTTTGGTGTCGAATTTTATTTGGAGCTAAGCATTTTTTATTTTTCTCATGTTGTGCCACTTGATTAGGGGCTATCTTGTTTATTCCTTTTTGCTGAGACTGGTTTATTTGCCCTTGAGTCTGGTGATTTTGTTTCTCTTGAGTCATCTGATTTGGGAATATCTTATTTATTTTATTCTCTCGAGAATGTTCCGTTTGCCCTTGAATTGTTTTAGATGATATCGTATTTAAAACTTCGGCATATGTTCTACTTTTTTTTTCTGACAAATCGTCTAAAGAATATAATTTATGCAATTTTCCTTTAAATTCAATAACATCATTTTTACCTCGAAAATAAAGTTGGTTTTCGGAAAGAAAATTTCTACTTAATATCCCATCTGTTGTTATTTCTAAAGCAGAATCGGAATTATATAAGTTGGATATCGAATTTGATGACCCCCTAAATAATAATCAATATAAGCAATCCCTAAACTCTCAATTATTTTTCGTAACCCCTTTAATTGTTACACGTTTAGGTCTAATTTTCTGTTTTTCCTCGTTTGAAAGAGATGAACTCTCAAAATGCATGCGGATGCTCCTACGTCTGTTATAAAACTTTTATTTTCTTTTCCCTTTTTCTCTAACCCCATGAAATAACACAGGACTATCTTTATACGACGCTAAATTATAAGAAAAAACAACTTCATCTTCTAATTCGCTATCGGAACTATGCTTAGAATTAACGTATCCTTAGTTTTCATTTTAATACCTTATTTTCAAAATCTGATTTCTTATTACTTAATTTATGGGCTAAAACATTTTCATGACTTTTTTCTGGGATGACCTTTTCTTTCCTGCTTTCCCATGATGTTCTGGGAAAGCGATTTACTCGTTTTTTGCTGATACATGTATTTCGTCTTCGCTTTCTTGGTCATTCCTTGGTCCATCATCTTTTCCTCTAAAATATTCTCTTCTTTCCTCTGAAATTTTGACGACTTCTGCAGTTGATTGAAATGTGTCCTTTCTGTTGCACGTGTAGCAAGTTACGTTGGAGCCGTTGTTCCTTGATTGGCTTAATCCTTGAACGACTGCTTGAGCTATGAAAATCCTAGTTGTTGAATATTTTCTGGTAGACCCAAATTTGTTGATTTTCCGTTTTTCTCGGATCATATGGGACGATGGCATTTGTATTTTCTCGATGTTTTTTCTTTTCTTCCAGCACGCATACGGTAAGATTATCCACGACTTTTCCTAACTTCACTAGGCTGGCCTCCAATTTTAAGATCTTGCTTTCATTCTTTTCGGTGACAGTTTCGGATGGCTTTTCCGTATTTTCTTCGGTTTCCGAAATGGCGTTGATTTGATGATAAGGCGATGGTTCCCCTATCTCCATTTCGTACTTCCGTGCTTTTTCTAGGGCTTCGTCATACGTCGTTGGGCATATTATGTCCAAATACGCTTTGATATTTTTCCGTAAACCATTTTTGAAATATAACAATTTTTCCGTTTCGAAATTTTCCAAGAGAGCTTTTTGTTTCGTTGGATCACTTTCTGATGGTCGATTAATGTCGGCTAACATGCTGACTCGAATAGAGAATCTTCTACGGTTTCTCCAGGTGCTTGCTTGATGCTTGCGAGCTGCTGAATGGTTGAGATTTTCGACTTGATCGTTTGAATTTTTCCAACAATTTGGGCTTCAGATCTTCCCATGTTGTTAGTTCTGAAGCTCCCGTCATTGTAAAACAGTCTTGCTGCATTTCCTGCGAGGCGAACTTTAGCTACTTGCGCCGTAATTTCTGATTTCCATTTTCCTATTTCGGCGTACGCGTCAATCATCCTAACATAATCGCGAATTGAATACTTGTCGCTATGTTTCGTAAAACAAGGAATGTTACTAATAAAGTCATGTTGAAGAGCTTTTCCTTCGTCGTCCGACATTTTGAAAATAAAAAATGATGGAATCGATGATGGCTTATGCATAAACAAAAATTCTCTATATTTCTCTTTTTTTTTTCGATACCCGCGAATTTTCAAAATGTTAAAAAAAATAAATCTTTATGATGAAGTACTCTGGTCAATTATGAATAACGAATATGAGCCTATTCTGTTATTATTATCTCTTATTTAAAACAAGAATAAATGCAATACCCTAATTCTTTGACTTTAAATTCTAATAAAATTCGAGTGAAAAGAAACTTTTTTTTTTTTTTAAAAAATGCTATGTAATTTATGCGATCAACCCCTTCTTTTTTTTTTTTATATATAAAAAACACAATTTAAAATTTGAAAAACATTTTTTTTTTTTTTTTACACAAAATACAAGAAAAATTGGGTTGTCTGAATTTTAGGAAAAAAATCGGCTTGCCCTTTACAGCTCCGATTTACGGTCTATACCTACCGCAAAAACCTGCCCACTATTCTCAACTACTTAGAATCGATTTATTAAAATCTGATTCTAAATAATTGATTTAGAGGATCCGTTTTTTCCTAATCTAGAGCAACATACCAATTAAACTCGTAAAATCTAACATTTTTTTTTTTTTTACTTAAATTGGGTATTAAATACGATCGCTCTATCTTCTTTTTTTTTTTTTTTTTTTTATACGATTCTTTTCACTATTCTACCCTAATTTTTTTAAAAAAAAAAAATTCGAAACGACCTGACCATGGGAAAATCGAGGGTGGTCCCTAACATGCGCGTGCCAGTTTCGGTAATTTATTTTCGATGACAAAACAAACAACAAAATTTGAAGACGATGATTTTCAATTTCCCACGATGATTTACTTTTTTTTTTTTAAACAAATACACTTTTGAAGACGGCGATTTCCTTGTTCAAATCCAACCAAAAAAATAAAAATATGAAGACGAAGATTCATGCAATATACCTTAACCCATGCATTTTTAAATAAAAACAAGCCTTACCTTACCAAGTTTAGGTGATCACTTTAAAAAAAAAATTATTGTCTTTAAAAAAAATTAAATTTCTTTCAGAAAAACTAAAAAATAAAAGAAAAATTTCATTAATTGATTACTTCACTTAAACCTTTTTTTTTTTTTTTTTTAATTTTTATTCCTCTAGTTCTTTTTTTTTTTTTTAAATTTATTCACACTCTTTTTATTTTCACTTTTATTTTGATGTATTTTTTTTACTTTTTCACTTTTTATTTTATTTTCTTATGTTATGAATGAACTCCTACTCGGATCTGACGCATGGCCCTATGCCTAGCCATGGCCTCTTCCATTTCAGAGCTCATTAAATTTATTATTTTCATTTTTAATTTACTTTTTTTTTTTTAAATTGCATGAACAGAAAAAATCGAAAAAAATTAAAAAGAAAATCCAAAAATCCCTACTCGGATCTGACGCATAGCTCTATACCTAGCCATGGCCTCTTCCATTTCAGAATTTTTGTAAAATTAAATTGCTTGGCACGTACTTAAAATTTCTTTCTGTTCTTACAATAAAAAATTTTAAAGAAAGAAAAAATTAGAAAAATTTTCAAGAAAAACCACCAAAATTCCTACTCGGATCTGACGCATAGCTCTATACCTAGCCATGGCCTCTTCCATTTCGGAAAATTGGGAACTCAGAGTACATACTCATACTTTAACTTTTTTCTTTCTTTATGCAAAAAATAATCTCTTCACTTTTTTTTTTTTAAAAAATTAAAATTAAAATTTATTCATTTTTATTACTTTTTTTTTTTTTAAATAATTTGCTATTATTATTCCACTTCTTTTTTTTTTTTTATTAATTTTAATTTTACATTTTTTTTTTTTTTTTCACTAACACCAACACATTTTAAAATTATTTAAAAAAAAAAATTACCGGTGAGGGCGAAAACTAAGTTCGAAATCCTACCGATGCCACCAGCTTGGTATCGTGGTGCGAGCGGAATGAAAATGAAAATGAAACACCAAGCTAATGATCGAACATCAATATAATAATCCACTAAGTTTCACCCTCACATACTTGACAGATATAAACCTTAACCGACTAACAAAAACGACTCTAAGAACCGTAATGATGACTGAATAGGAATGACGCTGAAGCCTGTCCGCGCTGAGAGTATATCAGCGCGGGTGCTTAGTCAGCGGTTCCCATGCTCGATAGAGGGATTCGTGGGAATCGCTGACTAAGCGATGCCTGAATCCGTCTACCGAGCGACGGGTAGCTTTAGGACCGTAACTAGGTTCGTTGGATCGAACCTCCTTTTCGGTTTCCGGCGTACCACAGGGTGTAACCACAATTTTTCCAGAGGGGGGGGGGGGGGCACGATCCTTTTACAAATTTTTTTTCGGCCCACCCCCCCCCCCCCTCCCTCCAGTCTAATTTTATAATTTTTATGTAATTAATGCACTTATTTCTCCATACAGTCAAAGGTGGAAGCTATCGTTCAAACGGTTTAAAAAAAATAGTATTATTAATGGAATGAGAGGTTTAAAAAATTTATTTAATATCAGTAGCATTAGAAGGCTTATAACCAAAGGTTTTTCGTCTAACATCGCTTGGAGATATAAAATCCTTAATCACATTTTCTAGATCCAGAGATCTACAAACTCCTACCGTTTAGTTCAATTTCACATTACAGACAAAATTCATGGCAAAAAAAAAAAAAAAAAAAAATCATTTTTCTCTTTTTTTTATATAAATCATTTTTTTTTTATATTTTTTGCATGGATATACTGTTTGTGATTGGTAATTTATTAACAAAATAGGAGCCATTAGGGGGGGGGGGGCAAAAAATTTTCCAGGGGGGGGGGGCAAAGCTCGCGCAGGGCTCTCCCCTCTGGTTACCTGTTGGCTCTGCCCTCCCTGTGTTACACCCCTGTATACAGACACCATTTCACGTTAGGTGGAGGCCCCAAACTTTGCACACGTTATTTTCGAATTATTTGGAAATATTTTAGGAAGTGGCACCATTAGAATTCCGTCATCGGCTATGGAAGAGACATCCTGATTTTTACACAAAGTGTTTCATGCGTAAGTTCAGAGTTAATGCTCAAAAAATTTAGTTTTGTTAAAAATTAAAAAATTTAAAAATTAAAAAAAAAATATTACCTTGTTGTTACGATCCTGGTTGAGATGACCTGCCAAGATAGAAATTCCGTTTTCATCGTCTATCAATGGCTCATTCAGGTGGTCTTCCTTCAAAGATGCATTATCATTATCTTCATCTTCGGAAGATTCACTGCAATAATCTTCATCTTCGGAAGATTCAATGATGTCGCATTCCTCTTCTCGTGTGTTTCAGCACCCACCATCATACCCCACGAGGAATTCGAGGCCGGTATCACCGTCCACACTCAGGTCAAACCTTGTCATCGGTGATTCAATGGTCAAGCACACTACCTCTCACCTCCCGAAAGATGAATACTCCGTCCTGTGCCATCCAGGCATTCGAATTAACCAACTAACTGACAAGGTGGTCGGCCTCCAGGCGCATAATGCTGGGGCCTTAATTATTCATGTAGGCACCAATGACCTTAAGAAATCACAAGACAACAAGGACGTCGTTACTGATTTTACCAACCTCATAGCCAAAGTCAAATCACAGTTCCCTCATCTACGGATTTGTCTTAGTGCCGTAATTCATCGAAGAGATATCCGCTTTCAACGCATCTCAGCTCTTAATGACAGTCTTAAATGGTTATGCGAAACTACTGGTTGTGAGTTTATTGACGCCAATTCTCAGCTGTGCGACTACGACTTGGGTAAGGATGGGCTACATCTGAATCGCAGAGGGTCCCGCACTCTGGCCAGCGTCTTCAGGGGTAGCTTGGAAACCTCAAAAAACCCTTAACTAGATCCAGTGGTGTTAGCCTCCCCCCGATTGATGATTGTGCCACTTCTACCCGCAATCAACGCGTTCATCGTTGTCTACATTATATCAAGCCCGCTGCCAAAAAAAATCACACTCTCTCCATCTATTATCAAAACGTTCGCGGCTTAAGAAGTAAAATCCCTACCCTAAATAGCGCGATTTTAGCCAATGATTACGATCTTGTATGTCTAAGTGAAACGTGGCTTACTCCTGACATTTACGATGGGGAGCTGTTCGACTCGAGATACGTTGTCCTTCGTTCAGACAGGGATAGGGCACTCTCGCAGAGGCTTGATGGTGGAGGCGTTCTCATCGCCGTCAATATAAATTTCAAGTTACCAAAGTGGACTTTCCTTCAGCACGCTTTTATGAATGTGTTTGGGTTAGAATTAACATGTCAAAATTTTCACTGTGGCTCTGCTGCATATATTTTCAGTGCAATAGTACTATTTCTTGTTATGATCAATTTTATAATAACTTAGAAACCCTAGAGAGTCAATTCTTACCTGATGACAAGATCTTGATGGTTGGCGACTTTAACCTTGGAGCCTTTTCTGTGCCTTATTTGGGCGGCGACAGTAGGGTAATTAATCTATTCAATTTTATGAGCATTTACAATCTTTCGTCATTTAATGAGGTAAAAAACGCGAATGGTCGCACATTAGACCTAATTCTTAGTAGCCTCTCCACTACTGTCACCGAGGAATCTCCTATTTTGCCCTTAGATCCTCACCACCCGGCACTACACATCCTGTGCTCCGGAAACATCCAACCCACCATAAATCCAACTCCATCCGTCCGCGCTCCATCTTTCAACTTCATGCGTACTGACTTTGATGCATTGTACCGTGAATTTGCCCGTGTAGATTGGTCACCTGTTCTCGAAAAAAATGAAGTTAACACAAGTGTAGATGAGTTTTACGATCTCTTTTTTTCCATTCTAAAAGCACATACTCCGATGACGTCAGGCAGAGGAAGACGCTACCCTCCTTGGTACACCGGAAATATTGTACAGCAGCTAGCTCTAAAACGGAAGCTAGAACGTAGAAGATACTCAAACTCACAAAACAACCTACGTTTTGTCTCGGTTAGAACTTCATTAAATCACAGCATCAGTAAAGCCTATATCGCCTACATAAAAGACTTGGAGAATAACTTTAAGTCAGATCCACGATCATTCTATAGATTTATTAACCACAGGAAAAGATCCAGTTCTTCCTCTGTGATGACTTTTGAAGGCCGCCCAATTACCAGTTCTCCGGCTATAGCTAACCAACTCGCAAAACACTTTGAACGCTCCTACACGCAAGCCCCGGCCGTCTATGACCTAGATTCAATTTGTTCAAGTCTTGTGTCAGACCAAGTCGTATCCGTTCTGACTCTCCCGGAAATAAAGCTCTCTGACTTGCTGCATGCTTCTTACTGTATGAAATCTTCTCGTAGCTCGGGGCCTGACGGTGTTCCAGCCTATGTCGTTAAAGGTCTTCTGGAACCTCTTTCGGAACCGCTCTTGCACATTTATAACCTTTCCCTAACAACGGCATCCTTTCCCAGGAGATGGAAAACCGCTAAGGTAATTCCAATTCCTAAAACTCCTAGCAGCACTGAGATAACTCAACAAAGACCAATCTCTCTTCTTGATTCGTTTAGCAAGTTATTCGAAGCTGTCATTCACAGAGTCATACAGAACCATTTTGGTCCCCTGGTCTCCGATCAACAACATGGATTCGTTGCAAAGCGATCCACAGTCACTAACCTCTTGGGCTTTACTCAGGATGTTTCTGAGGCATTGGACTCAGGTTTCCAGGTTGACTGCATCTACACGGACTTTGCCAAAGCATTTGACAGAGTTGATCACGATATCCTTCTGCGCAAGTTACATGAAAGTGGTTTCTCACGTCCTTTAGTTGCACTTTTTGCTTCCTACTTATGCGACCGCACCTTCCGAGTGTCATATGACGGACACCTGTCTGATCTAATGTCCGCCAAATCAGGAGTTCCTCAGGGCGGTAACACTGGACCTGACCTCTTCTTATTTTTTATTAATAACTTACCTTCCGCGCTTTCTTTCTCTCTGTCTAAACTCTTAGCGGATGACTTTAAACTTTATAAGATAATTAGATCCGAGCTGGACTGTCTTCAGTTACAACTTGACCTTGATAACACTGTTGACTGGTCTTTTGACCATAAGCTAGGTCTCAATTCCTCCAAATGCAAGGTAATGAGTTTCTACAGGACCAAACAATGCATCACATTCGAGTACTCAATGGCTGACCACTCTCTAGAGCGCGTCACATCGTGCCGGGACCTCGGAGTTCGCTTCGACCAAAACTTGTCCTTTCGTGAGCATATCATAGAAACGGTGAAAAAAGCGTACCGTTCTCTTGGGTTTCTCAAACGCAACTCGAGGTACATCTCTTACGAAACCTGCTTACACTTGTTTAATTCCTTAATTCGATCCCAGCTGGAATATGCCTCGATTGTTTGGTCTCCACACAGCAAGTGCTCTGCGAAATCCATTGAATCCCTTCAGCACAAATTTCTCCGTTTCCTATATTTCAAAAAGCATTCCACCCCTGCTCCCATTGATTGCCGTACAACTGCACTATCTCAAGAATTCCATGTTAATCGTCCAGCCGAGCGCAGAGTTATCTCCCAAATCCTATTCCTAGTCAGACTAATCAAGGGTTATATCAACGACGGCACGCTCCTCCAACTAGTACCTTTCGGTGTCCCGCTCATGCGCACCCGGAACAGTAATAATTCCTCCGTGTTCCCAATCCCTCATACCCGTACGTGGCGCCATCGTAATTCACCGTTTCTCTCCTTATTGAGGGCTTACAACTCCATAAGCAAACTCCATCCTGACCTTGACTTCACCACCTCCGTCAATAAGTTAAAGCGCCAATTATCGGATCTTGTCTCTGTCACTCAGGAACCAGTTCCCTCGGTATTACTTTCAGTATTACTGTAAAAACGTTTCTTTTATAATGTTATACCGTAATGTTTCTTTGTAATGTATTACCGTAATGTTTCTTTTATATTTTCTCATCAACGTTACCCAATTCTTTAATTTTTAGTAACTTTTGTTAAATTTTTTTTTTTTTTTTTTTTTTTCCTTTTTTTTAAAACTGCCATGTTTGTAAAGCATTGTTTATCAAGAATGTTAAATTTAAAATAAAATTTCTAGAAATTTCTCTGATTCTTCACAAAAATCTTTCTTTTTATTTAATTGTGATACTTCTTCTTCCATATTAATGTCGTCTTCCTTTTGAAAAAATGGCAGTCCAGTACTTGCAGCTACCTGCACATAATTGGTATTTAACGGAAGGTACTGAAAGAATGATAAAAATGATTACGATTTGAATTGAAATCAAAATGAAATAATTCTGATTTGTATGGTTTGTAAAAGCACTCAATTGAATATTGTGTAAATAATAACACTAACCGTTGCATCAAGCTCAATGTTTTCATTTATCTCATCTTGATGTCGTTGAGAAACAGAGCGAGAAATCTGCGTATTCGGCGGCAGGTCTTCCCCGAAAGTAATTTCATTTTCATTACTCATAGTAGGAAAGAACTACTTTCCGCTTCGTACACCATTGCGGAAAGTGAATTTTTCCGAATAGGGCAAAACAATGTTAAACCTGTTTATAGAAGACTTTGTTTACAATTTATCAAATAATTTTCTCTGATTTTTCTGAATAATTAATCACTGATTCGTAATGAAAAGTACCTTGTTTAACCTAGGAAGAAAAATGAATATCCCCGTTGAGGTTTTTTTCAACCCTCGCGCTTCGCGCTCGGGTTTAAACAAACCTCAACGGGAAAATTCATTTTCCTCCCTAGGTTAACAATCTACTATTTCTTTCCTAAAATACCCTCCATAAGGCATTTTTCAATAAAATCGACTAATTCACAATCACACATAATATTTTACTGCGATGTAGTACTCGAGCTATGAGTACCAATTAATAATTTTTGCAGTTCTTATCCAAAACAGAAAATGGTATTTCCTCTATCTGCTATGGTGAAATTGGGTCTAAACCTTAAAATGCCGCATCCATAAATATTTCCATTGTATATTGTTATCGCAGAATTTAAGATTTTTAAAAACAGTTTTATGATCGTTTTGTTCAATTTAGCATACGACGCATTTCCCTTTTCAAAGAATTCTCTCTCATAAGCAAGTAACCTATAACTGGACACCCCCCCTTGCAGTAAATTTCCCCTTAATTTCCTTGGTTCAACCATTCGATTGTCACCGCCATGAAATTGTCACTCTCGTCAATATATTCATTTCTTATCCGCTCAAATTGTTAGCCGTAGACAACAAACACAGTTGAAAGACTTTTAGAAGGATAAGGTGATTCCAAGTAAAAAAAATAATCAGTTAATTTAAAGTGACTGTTCGCTGATTGCCATTTTTTATTTGCATCAACACATCCAGGTAACTAATTTAAAGTCATATGATAATCAGTTGCTGGCACATTTTTTAATATCAAAAAAAGTATTTAAAAAAAAAATTGTCTTAGCGCGGTTTTCAATTTTTCAATTTTGTTTTCCATTTTCTTTACCAGAAATGTCGCCTACTTTGAGTGAAATTTCGACTTCCAAAATCAGTGCGTGTTTATTGAAAAATATTAAAATAAGAGAGGATAGGTATGGAAGCCCTAGAGTACTGGAAATAAGACAGAAGCAGAGATTCATACTTCATTACAATTCGAATGATGCTTCAAAATTTAAAAAAAAATTCAAAGAATCGATTGTAAATGATCTATGTCTCCCTACTGTTTTGGAAGAAATAATATTAGAAAAATTAGCAGAATTCATAATAAATAAAAATAAAGAGTACGACCCAGAGCGGAATTTTTAATTTATTGATCTTATTTTACCAATAGGGAAGTTAAGCATTTTTTTTTTATTTTATATTTTGTTCCCTAAATATGAGTTAATAACCGAGGTATATGTAAAACTTTAAAAAAATACCGAAAATAATAGTAAAAAATTGTTAAATTTTGATGTAAAAAAAAGTCGTTTGAAACGCGGGGAAAAAAATCGTGACGTAATTGTACTATAAAAAAAAAATGAAGTTTGGTAGCACTGATCGTGAATGGGCCCATTTTTGAATATTTTTTTTGTTTATGTTTTGATTTGCAATTTTTCCAACAAAAAAAGAAAGACTCGCGAGCAGGAATACCAACTTTTAAAATTCAAAATATAGTACAATGACGTCACAATTTTATTTGCCGCTTTTTTAATTTTTTCAAAATGTCAGATTTTTTTCGGAATTTTTGGAATTTTTTTCTCCGACTTTGTTTCATTGACCCTTCCTGATTTTCATTAAAATACTAGTTTTATGAAGTAAAGAACTCATTTTAACCAGAATATGCCTCACTTGCTATAACACTTAACTGCCCTATTCTGTCTTAATTTACAGTATTCTAGAGTTTTTATAACAAAATCTGTTCAAGATACGATTTTTTTCAAACCCGTTTTAACCAATTAAAGATAATAGCAATGATAATTTTTTTTTTAACTGCTTGCAATTGATGTCATAAAAAGATCAATATATAGAATAATAATAATAATAATAGTGTCAAAATGATTTGATTAAAAAACAGATGCAACAAATCTATTTTTTATATCAATTCAAAAATTAAATTAAAAAAAAAATTAAAAAAATAAAAAAAAAAAAAAAAAAATTAAATTTAAAAACAAAAAAAAAAAAAATTAAGTAGATGAATGAAAGAATGAATGAATGAATGAATGAAATAATTATTCAATGCATGAGAGAAATAATTAAAATTTTAATTAAGATTTTCAGGTATTCATGGACAATGTGAGACTTTGAAAACTTCTTCAAAGACTTCAAATATATTTTTTTTAATTTCAATTTCGATTTCAGCTAACGACAACGGCCTCTCTAGAGGCCACTAAATTATCTGCTTTAATTTGGCTTTGAGGTCCTCTTTTATTTAGCACTTAGTGTAAGCTTATCCAAATGCACTTGAGACCTCGTTTAGTAAATGCATGGCAAAATTCGATGATTCAGTCACTTAATTCATTGGCCGAATCTGGAATATGTGTCATGCTACAAGTCTGTCGACTCATTTTAAATCAACTCACTCGTCAATCAACAGCTTTTATAAATTGCATTGGCATAATGGTGTATGTCCGCACGAAATTGACCAGCTCGCAAATTATTTAGTGAAAAATCTAATTAAAATGAATTAGGTTCCTTCAAAATTTTTTGGTTAATACCGCCAAAGTTTGTTATTGAGTGTTTAAACACCAAAAACACTTTGCTTTTAAGAAATTATTATGGGATAGAGAAAAGGATAGAGAGATTTAATTTAATGCGTGAATCATCTTGTTCACTTGAATGAAAAAAAAAAAAAAAAAAAAAAAAAAATAATACCGGTAAATAAACAGACGCGGTGTCAACTATGTTTTATGGTTTCGGTCTCTATTTTTGAGGTCCGAATGAGAATAGAGTTGTATTGTTTTTTTTTTTTTTTTTTTTTTCTCGGGAAAAACGTAAAAAGGAATCCGACTCCCGTTTACCCCCAATAAATTATTCAAAATTCAATTGTTGTGTGATTCATTTGATTTATTTTATTATTTCATTAAAATAATTTTTTTTTTCCCTTTTTTTTCGATTTTAGGTTTTCGCCTTCTTTTTTTTCTCTTTTTCTTTTTTGCATGAAACTACAAGGGAGGAGATTTGCTTGCTTTCTCCTCCCTCTGAATACCCCCTACCATATCCACCAAAAAAAAAAAAATTGGTACGATCCGGAAGTTCTTTTTGTTACCAGTTCTTCTCAGATTTTATGACGGTTGAATTTGTTTTTAGTTTTCGATTTGAAGTTGTTCATTGATTTTAGTTTTACTTTTAGTTTTACTTTTAATTTTCATTTTATTAGTGTTTTTAATTTTAATTTTAATTGCCAAAATGAACAAAGACATTGCTGCAGTGAACAGTGAGATCTTAAATCACCTAAAACATTATGTTCCGGAGGAAGTAATATTTGCCTTTTACGATTTAAAAGGCGACTTAGAAGGAAGGAATAAATATGAGCTTTTAAAAAAAAAGAAAATCGAATTGGAAGACGGGTTACAGCAATTAGACGAAGAAATTATAAACCTCTTGACGAAGCATATCCCCGTCCAAGTCATACGGGGTTTGGCAGCGTCCAAAAATCCGGCAGAAAAAAACAAATATGACGCTTTATTAAAAAAAAAAAGTGCAGCGGAGAAAAGGTTACTGGAGGCTTCGCCGTCAAAAAGGAAGAAGATCGACATTTCAGAAGAACTGTTAAACTCACCAGAACTGTTAAAATCGTTCGACGAAGATATGTTTGAAGTCAGTTCTATCGGTGAGTAATTTCCGTACTATATCGTTGTCATATATGCATTTCAAAAAAAATTAATTTTTTCCCCTCTATTTTTAGAAAATAATGCAGCGGAGAAAGATAACAAAGAGCAGAAACAAGAGGAACAACAGAAAGAAGAAATGGAAAAGGAAGGTGAGGAAAAAGAAAAAGGGGCTTTAACATGCATAAAATAAGTGAATTTTTATTTAATTTAATTTTTTTTTTTCCGAATTTCAGGTGAATCAAAACCTTATGACGAAGAAGTAATAATTGAAGACAGCCAAAAAAAAGATGAGCGTTTGTAATTTTTTTTTTTTGTGGTGTATGATGATATTTAATGCGGAGTCGTAAAATTGTAAAAAATTAAATTGTTAACGTATTATGATTTGTATTCTTTTTTTTTTTTTTTTTTTTTTTTTTTTTTTATTTTTTTTTTTTAACAAATAATTTTTTTGCTTCATCATTTTCTTCTGAACATTATGGTAAATGTATTTATATAAAATAGTTTGAGGACTTTTTTGAAAGTGTACCTATTAAGCAATTTTTCTGTGTAATAATGAAAAAAAAAAAAAAAAAAAAAAACGTATTAACGTAAAAACGTATTAACAATTCAAATTTTGATTTTTCATTTAAAAATAAAAATAGATATTAAGAATGTCATTTGAATTTTTTTTTTTTTTTTTTTTTTTTTAATGAAATGTTTTTTAGTTTCTACAGTTGAAGAATTTCGTAGTTTTTAGTTGAAAATCTCCCAATTACAAAATTGTAATTTCTGATAATTTTTTTAAAAATAAAATATGGTTATTAGTAATAATTCCGAATCGATTAATTCCGACTAGGTAATTCCGAATGCCTTAATTCCGAAACAATAATTCCGATGAGTTAAAAATGCATTTATTCCGGGAAAATACTTTCAGGTAAATAATTCCGAAAATAATTATTTTTTTCCGAAAAAAACAATGTATTCTAATAAAAATAAGACTGATTTATATTAAAAATTAAAAATTATCACAGATTCTTGGGAGGAACAGCGGTTTTCTTAGGAGGGCGGCCTCTTTTTTTTTCTGCGACGGCGATTGAGTGGATGTTGCTGAGTTAGAAGCCGAATCTAAATTAAAAATTTTCTACGGAAATAACGATTGAGTGGATGTTTTAGGCGACGGAGGTAATGCAGTATAAGAACGGGATGATAACTCCGACGGCAATGATCCAAAAATATTTTCGTAACCGTTAAGTATATATTCTTCAGTAGAATTGGAGGGGTGATTTTGAGACAGGATTCATTTCGAAAAAGAGGGATGAACTTTCTGAATGAGTTGGAACATGTTGATGCACTGAAAACACAGGTACTTGGCCGCCATATTGGATCCGCCATCTTGAATTTCGAAAATCTGATTTCAGATTTGGATTCAGCGACCCCAAAAATTCCCAGGTCACCAGTTTTGTCTCTTTAAACTAAAAAACTCGGCTACTTGGCCGCCATATTGGATCCGCCATCTTGAATTTTAAAAATCTGATTTCAGATTTGAAATCAGCGACCTCAAAAACCCCTAGAATTAGAATATCACTTTCAATGAATTTACTCCAAATTTCTAATTTTGGCCAGCTAAAGTTTCATTTTTAACCACTGTGCGACAATAGTTTCCGCGGTTTTTTCAAATGTATTATGCATTATTTTTACGTTTCACTCGTTTCAAAAAAAATTTTTCCCTTTTCCGGAATAACATAATTACTTTCGGAATAAAATAGTTATTTTCGGAATTGTTTACCTCTAAAATATTTTCCCGGACTTAATGCATTTTTAACTTATTGGAATTATTGTTTCGGAATTAATGCATTCGGAATTATTTAGTCGGAATTAATCGATTCGGAATTATGTCAGACAACCATAAAATATAAGTAACGTTAAGACTATATCGTTTTGTTAATAAATTCTAATATCAATGCCTTTTAGAACACGAAATTTTTTTTTACATTTGTTGCACTGGCGTACAAAAAGAAGTGAGATCCCGACAAAAACACTTCGTGTAAAAAAGGGAGCCAAGTTTATTCTTTACAAAAATATTCTGCCCTTTAAAGTTTTGATATCAAAAAGGGCAGCCAAGCAAAATGCTTTACAAAAATATTCTGCCCTTGAAAGCTCTGATATCAAATAGGCAGCCAAGCCCCTGTATTTTTTTTTTTTTTTTTCATTTCAACGAATCACCTAATAAATATCTTTAATTCTGAAAAAATTTTTTAACTGTCAACTGACAAAAAACTTGGCCGCTTTTTTCAAGTTGAATCCCTAAATCCTTACTGAATAGGCGACATTATGACACTAGAATTTGTACAAAATGACAAAACGTTTTTTAACATGATATCAACATTCACAGCTTCGTAGGGAACAATAAAATTTTTAAGCCAATGAAAGTGAAAATTTGGTTAGCTTAAAGCCAAATTATCTATTAGAAATTTAAGGGGCTAGCAAGTTTAATCTTTACCGCTTCACATCAAGGAATAAAAAAAATTAAGAAAAGTATGCAATTGATAAAAATTATAGTATTAAAAGTTAGTAGTACAAGTTAATATTAAAAGGCCAAAAGTAAGCGATAATATAAAGATAAAAACTTTATAATTGTTTTCCCATTTCTCTCCTTTATTCAAAAGATCGCGTTCCTTGCAAAATACCTCGAAAAGGCTCTAAAAAAACCACTACTCCAAAAAAAAAATTTGTTCCATACGGATATCAATTTAGCAAAACAATCACTAACTTACTTCTCATGCAATGTTGACTATAAAATTTTAAAAAAATCAAAAAAGAAAGAAAAAAAAATCGATCATGTTTGCCGGTGAAAAATTAGAAGTTAAGAGGTAACATGTAATACAAAAGTGTGAAAAAAGCGGCCAAGTTTTTTGTCAGTTGACAGTTAAAAAATTTTTTCAGAATTAAAGATATTTATTAGGTGATTCGTTGAAATGAAAAAAAAAAAAAAAAAATACAGGGGCTTGGCTGCCTATTTGATATCAGAGCTTTCAAGGGCAGAATATTTTTGTAAAGCATTTTGCTTGGCTGCCCTTTTTGATATCAAAACTTTAAAGGGCAGAATATTTTTGTAAAGAATAAACTTGGCTCCCTTTTTTACACGAAGTGTTTTTGTCGGGATTAATTTTTCCAATATTTAGTGTAAATTTATTTTTAGCCTTTTCTTAATTGTGCCATTATTATATCTGATGATATAATATATGCTGATTCTTTTGATTTTTTTTTCTTCTTTTTTTGGTGAGTGAATTTATTTTATTAATTGAAGTGATAAAAATATTGTGTTACCATCATGTCTAAAAAAGTATTAATCGAGGAACTTAATAGTAATGAGATTAAATTCGATGATAATAAATGCGGGATATTTCTTTTCCCCGAAGAAAACGACAAAGTGTATGTGGGCTACACATCATTTATCGTATCCCATGATAGCAAAAATGGCAAAAACGACGGAAAGTTACAAATACAGCTCCAACAGGATTACATTGTCAAATGGCCTAATATTCCGGTTACGAATGCCCAGAAAATGCGAGTATCCATCTCCAGAAACAGTGTGGAGTGGACCGAATACCCGGCTAGAATAATCCATCTTGGCAGTAAGTATAATTATACTTACCAAGTATAAAATACTTGGAATTAATAAAGGTTTATGATTACAAATGTTTCCCACCATTACCCTAACCCGTTCAGTACAGTAACCACCAATTACAAGGAATACCGTTTAATAGAATCAAATCTCTCGGACCGGAATCAAATCAATATTTTTACTTATTAGTTTCATTTCTTAGATTTTAAGAATCATTGGAAACGGAACCGCCACCCATTAGAATCAAAACTAAGGCACTTCGTTGGCTAGACAAAACCGGCCGGTTCACCGTCCGGTTTTTAAAAAAAAAATGTTTTTTTAATTAATATTTTTAAACGTTAATATTGCATTAAATGGGGCGAAACTTATACCAAATTGTTCCTTATTTTTAGAAGAAGTCGAATATACCGGGTGTCCAAAAAGTAATTGGATGGTTTTCCAAAAAACTTAGAAAAAGTTGAGATCGGAAAAACGTGATGAAAATTTTCCCGTGCAAAATTCGGAAAAGCGGAAAATTTTGGGCCTAAAATTTTTTTCTTCATTTTTAAATTGTTCAAATTAAAAGCATAAAAAAAGTCTTCCGGACCCCTGGTCGGAAATGACCGGAAGTCCTGTTTTTCCGGTATCAAAGTCTAAAAAAAATCATTTAACCCCCTCTATCGCTTTTAAATATTTTTTTTTCACAGAAAAATAATATATCGGTAATAGATAACGCCTTTTTAAAAAACCCATACCGCCCGGATGTCTTAAGATGTCTTAAAAACCTTTAAAATAAAAAAAAAAAAAAAAAAAAAAAAAAAATGCGATTTAAAAAATTGAAATAATTTACGCGCCATTTTCCATTCCGCGCCGTGCTCACTGCAGACATGAGTCGATGCAGAACCTAACAATAGCAATCGTCGTTATTTATTATCCTTCTTTTTTTTTTTTATTTGTATAAAGAAAAAATAAATAAAGAAAGCGACAAAAATTTAAAAAACTATAAAAAATTTTCGTTTAAAAGAAAATGAATATCTTCTATATCTCTATGAATATCCTTCTAGGCTCTCTATCCTCTCTTAATGGAAAATGGCGCGTAAATTATTTCAATTTTTTAAATCGCATTTTTTTTTCTTTTATTTTAAAGGTTTTTAAGACATCTTAAGACA
>CM075215.1:684736-711628 GCA_037577465.1 Liposcelis bostrychophila
TCCCATGGCCAAATCCCGGGTTTATATACCCATGTGGGAGTGAGAGGCCGTGGGAACGGAGAGAGAAAAGAGAGCTTTTCGTCTCTCTCAATTAGAGAGAGAGGAAAGGGAGGTCAATGACCTGAGGTTATTCACCCTATGTCTCTCTCGTTTAGAGAGAGAAAGAGAAGGGAGGTGAACAACCTCAGGTCTCTCTCGGTTAGAGAGAGAAGAAAAAAAAGGAAAGGTCATTCATCCCCGTGATGAATGATCCGGAAAATGACCTTACAAAATTGTAGGGGCCTGATCGTTACAGCAGGACCTTCACGACCGGAATCAATTTGCGAATCTGGCAAAGGATCAGAAGCACGAGGAGCAGGACCTTCACGACAGGAATCAATTTGCGAATCTGGCAAAGGATCAGAAGCACGAGGAGCATCATCTAAGATAGCATCCAACTCTTCAGCATCAGGATTAGGAGGGAAAACTTGGGAATTTTCAGTTAAAAGAGCTCTTGATTCGGAAGCCTGAAAAAAAAAAAAAAAAAAAACCAATTTTCATTAAAACCTTTTTTTTTCTTGTTCTTTTTTTAAAGAATTACTGCATACTATTACTTGTACAAAGTTTTAATTTAAATCTAAAAAAATAAACAACTGATTTACCTCTTTTTCGTTTACTTTGCTAATTATCTGAAAAAAGGAGAAAATAATTATTAGTAAATATTAAGTAAATTTTAAGTGGCAAAAACCATAAAACGGAGGAACGAATGGAACAAAGAGTGAGAAAAAATCAGCATTTCAAAGCTTATTGTGTAGTTAAGCCATATTCCGGCCGGTGGATACCTATACTGCTATTTTTTCTCTATCTCAACCGGAGAAAAGAAATACTTTACTTACCTGAGTAGAAGATGGGATCCTGCTGTCACCTGCGGTCACCTGCTGATTTTCCATCTAAAGAAAAAGATAAATAGCGTATAAATAAAAGAATAAATAACGTATAATAAATCTGTAACTTACCTGATTTTCAGTAACGGAGTCATTGTCAAAGCTTTCTGTCCCCTCTGTGGATCCAGAATCGGTTTCAGTTGCTGTTACTGATGAACCTTCTGCATAAAAAACGGAAATATAATTATTGAATAAAATGAGGTGCCTACAGAAAAATTTGGGTAATACTTACTACTATTTTTTTTCCTTCTTTTTGCTATCCATTGGGCGAAAAAACCTTTTTGAAAGCTTACTCCGTCTGAAGTAAAACTTACTTCGTCCCCGTTTTTTAGTTCAATACAATTAAACGGTATTATTAAATCTTGTTCTTTTACAACAACTGGCACCACATCTTCTTTTTTTAAAAAAACGGCTGCCGTCCTTTCAAAAGCCTTCTGAAAATTGACAGAAAGGAAATAAGAGTGAAATTAAAATCTGTTACGTGATATTTTTCGTGATGTTTCCCTTACAAGTTTTCGTCGCCGATGTGTTATATGGACCATGTTAGTTCTCGTATCACGAATAATATCATTGAAAAATACAGTAAATATCACGAAAAATATCATTGTATGAAGAGTGAAAAGCAATGATTCATTAGAATAAATAAATTACCTTCTTATCCATGTCAAACCTCAATAATAACACTAATCAAAAAAACACAAAAAAATCGACGCTTCACATGTAACGGACTTTTCGTACAGGTAACGACTGCAGGTTGGCCACTCTTTGAAAACCCGCGAGCAGCAAATCTAGAGCGTCAGCCATTACCGCGAAAATATTTCATGGAGACGACCTGAAATCTGGGAAATCGGGGCTGGAGAAAGTTGGTTACAAGAAGAACTGGTAGAAAAGGTATTTTAAATAAAATTTCAAGGCAAAATACGCGCTAGCTGTTGCCTTCAAATTCAAAAATTCGTCCGATGTAAACTTTATTTGATGCTACGATTTGCGAAGTAGAACATTAACATTTGCATTGGTCTTTTCGGTCTTGTTTTACAAGGGGATGGGTTTCATGATGGGGATGGGTTTCATTCTTTAAAAATAAAACGTAGGTCCATTATTCAGAAAAGATCAATATATCGAGGAAATGCATCTTCAATCAGGTGCAGAAAATGTCAAATACATAATTTCAAATTTAATTTATACAGGGGCAATTTCAATCTTCCTTTATTTTTCTGGTACATGTTTTTTTTTTTTTTTTTTAAGGGAATTATGGATTCCAATCGCAGAAGGGTTTGCGACTCTGAGGATTCGGCTTTATCAGATTTTGAGGTATGGAAATAAATATATTTTCTTTTCCGAAAAGGTCATACACTTTCTTCCTTACGAATCAGTAACGGTTAAACATTATTCATGCTATGTCTACTGCCACTTTTTTTTTAAAACTCATTTGATTTAAGGAATTTTAACGGGCTTTTGAAGACTTTACAACTGATTGATCCATTATTATTATTATTACTATTATTATTTCCAAAAAGATCATATACGTTTTTGCTGACGACGCAGTAACGGTTAAACATTAGGGTGCGTCGAAAAAAATCAAGTGTCTGGGATTTTTGCTCCCCGGCTAAAATATGATTATTTGGCTATCGAAACACCTCCCTAATTTTTTTCAGCTCGAAAAAAAATTTTTTTGATAGGGCCCACGATTTTTTAAGTTTTTTCGCTCAAAAAAAGGGCTTTTTTTCTTTTATTTCGCAAAGTTATAAAAATTTGTGCAGGGCTTAAACTTTGTTATAAAAAATTGAAATTTTGAGCATAGGTTTCAGGTATATAGAGGTACCTAAAAAAAATTACGCAGTCGTCAAAAAAGCAGTCGTGTCGTTTTCGCAGGGGGGCCATAGTGAAAACATTTTTGCGAGGGGCCTTCGAGCGGGGAGGGATCCGAAAATTTCAAAAAAGCCAAAATGCGTCTAAAATATGTGGAAATGATGTGGCACTTGAACCGTTGCGGGCCTAATATATATACGCTCTGTAGGGGGCCAAAATAGGGCAAAATTTTAAAAAATTTTAGACTTTGTTTTCGAAACACATTTTATTCGATAGATCTCGCAAAAAGAAAGCTTTTTTATATGGGACACTTTTCGTTCCCATTATTAGTTACGGAGATTGGCTAAATTTAATGTTTTTGGCTAAAAATTTAATTTTTTTGCCAAAAGCTTATATAACTCCACAGCTGTTTGATTTAGAAGAAATGTTCCATGTAATTTTTTACTCAGAACACTATAATTAAGAGAAATAATCAACTTCCAAACCGATTTTCAAAAATTTTGACTCCACTATAATTTTAAAATTTTTCAAAAATTTCAATGCATTAAAAATTTTTGAAAATCGGTTTGGAAGTTGATTATTTCTCTTAATTATAGTGTTCTGAGTAAAAAATTACATGGAACATTTCTTCTAAATCAAACAGCTGTGGAGTTATATAAGCTTTTGGCAAAAAAATTAAATTTTTAGCCAAAAACATTAAATTTAGCCAATCTCCGTAACTAATAATGGGAACGAAAAGTGTCCCATATAAAAAAGCTTTCTTTTTGCGAGATCTATCGAATAAAATGTGTTTCGAAAACAAAGTCTAAAATTTTTTAAAATTTTGCCCTATTTTGGCCCCCTACAGAGCGTATATATATTAGGCCCGCAACGGTTCAAGTGCCACATCATTTCCACATATTTTAGACGCATTTTGGCTTTTTTGAAATTTTCGGATCCCTCCCCGCTCGAAGGCCCCTCGCAAAAATATGTTTTCACTATGGCCCCCCTGCGAAAACGACACGACTGCTTTTTTGACGACTGCGTAATTTTTTTTAGGTACCTCTATATACCTGAAACCTATGCTCAAAATTTCAATTTTTTATAACAAAGTTTAAGCCCTGCACAAATTTTTATAACTTTGCGAAATAAAAGAAAAAAAGCCCTTTTTTTGAGCGAAAAAACTTAAAAAATCGTGGGCCCTATCAAAAAAATTTTTTTTCGAGCTGAAAAAAATTAGGGAGGTGTTTCGATAGCCAAATAATCATATTTTAACCGGGGAGCAAAAATTCCAGACACTTAATTTTTTTCGACGCACCCTAATGTGGGCACACGATCACGGTTTAGTAATTAATAGTAAAAAAACCAAATGCCTCCAAATCTTGAGATCTGGGGACTTCAATCATGATATAATTATTTTGCATCATTCCCACAATTGTTTACACAATAATCTAGCTAATTGTAAATGTAATGAAGAAATAGAAATGGTCACTAAATATAAATATTTGGGGTTAATCTTTGACTATACGATGAATTGGGATGAGCAATTCTTGTGCTTGCGGAAAAAATTAAGAACTCAAATAGCTAACTTTCATGTCATAAAAAACTACATATCGTTGGACACGAGACGAATAGTCTATTTTGCACTAGTGGAATCGGTGATAAGCTATGGTTTGCAAAGTTATGGAATAGGCAATAGAAATAAATTATTAGGGTTACAAAGATTACAAATTAGTATCCTAAGGACACTTATACCAGCAAAAAAGAAAAATATTAGCGATGATCAATTATTTCAAGAATTAAAAATATTACCGTTTGCAGAACTTTATCGTTATAAGCAAATTATTCAATTCTTTTTTGATGAATCTTTTAAAACAACCACAAAAAGATCCCACGATCAAGTCAAAACTAGGTTCGGAGGCCAATATTTTAAATCACCACTGGTATACACTAAATGGGGAAAAAAACACTTAGATATGAAATTCCATCTCTTTTTAACTTAGTAAAAGCAGAAGTCCTATCGTTGAAAAAGATCAGCGAAGTGAAAACAAAAATCAAAGAAGAATTATTATTAAATACCTGCCTCTAGATAAGGAGATAATGAAATAAATGAAACATAAGGATGTTGTACTCGTACTCATTTGCATTTTTGGTTTTGATTTTAGTTTCATTATCATTTTCACTTTTTCGTTTTTTGGAAAATTTGAAATTTTGTTAAAACATAAATAATAATCCTCAAGGTGGTTGAGCGAGAAGCTCTTTATCCTTGTTGAAACAAATTTGTATAATCATATTTAGACAATATATTACCATTGACCATTATTAAATTCAAAATTCAACCATAATAATTTTCAAAGAGTGGATTTTTCGGATGGTAGTTCATTGATTTAATAAAGGGAAAAAAAATAAGCGGCTGCATATTACTCAATGAATTATTTTATTTATTTTTTTAATTTAAAAATTGCCATTTGAAAATAAATGTACAAAAAATAAATAAATAAATAAATAAATAAATAAAAATAAAATAAAATAAAATAAAATAGGCTAAAATATAAAAATTTTTTTATTTTCCAACAAAATTTCTGTTTGTTTATTTGTTCGTTTGTTGGTTCGCACCTAAAAGAGCACTTTTAATATTAAAAGTTTAACATGGAGAATTTGAAAGAATTTATGGTCAAAAATTCGAAAATTTTGACAATTAAAAATAAAAAGTTACAATTTTTCATAAAAAATCTCAAAAGTTCAAAAAAATTAGTCAAGATTTACTCAAAATTTCTTTTAATTTAATTTTTATAGGAAAAAAAGTTACATTTTTTATAAAAAAAATCAAAAGTTATGGGCGAAATAACAAAATTGCCGAGGTGTTGTCTATTTTTAAAGTGAAACTTCTTCAGCCGCAAATTTTATAGAAAATCGATTTTGAAATAATATTTGTCGATCATTTTGATATTTATATTTTAACTTCGAAAATTTTATTTTAAATTTCGGCTGCTTTTTCAAAGTAAAATTTACAAGAAATTTAAAGTTAAAATATTATTTCAAAATTAGACTAAATGAACAAAAAACAATAACTTAGAAATTTTAAATAAAAATGTTCACTACATTTTTTAATTTTGTCCTTTTTCCTTTAGCCAAGAATATGAGCTAAAGCAATGTTTTAATATTAAAATTTTAACTTTTAAGACTTTAATTAAAATTTTGCTAATTTTTTTTAACTTTTGACCTCTTTTATCAAAAATTTTAAGTTTTTTTCCTACCAGGAAAAAAAATTACATCTTTATCAAAAAATTAGAATTTTTTGACAAAAAACAAGCAAAAAAAAAAAAAAAAAAAAAATGCCTTAAAATTTTTACTTTTAACTACTACTTTCACTACTAAAATTTTTAATTTAAATTTAGCAATATTAGGACAGTGCCCCTAAGATGTAGTCCTACGTAGGGATATGCTCCCATATCCCAGTATAATTTTTTAAATTTTCGCCTTTTTTTTTAACAAGAACTTTCTTTTAAATATTAAAATTAGACTACACGAACAAAAACATGAACTTAGAAATTTCAAATAAAATGTTCACCTATTTTTTAAATTTAGTCCTTTTCCCTTTAGCCAATAATATGAGCCAAAGCAATGTTTTAATATTAAAATTTTAACTCTAAATTCAGCCTCCACCGAAGACGATGATAAGGCGCCTGCAAAAACCTCCCAAAAGGAAATCCAAACTTGAGCTGGATGATGACAGGATGATTCCAACAGCATCAAACGATGACGATTTCCAAAATTTCGATTTGGACGAGGACTCGGTTCCGGAACCTTTAGATAACATTGACGAAAGTAAAATTGACGAGGCCACGGACGAGGAGAGGGACGAGGAGAGGGACGTTAACCACGACGATGAAGGAACGGCCGACGAGGAAACCGGCGATCATCAAGCTTTGATTCAAGCGGCAAATCAGGCGGAAGAAACTTTGACTGAAGCAGTTCACCAGATGGAAGACGAACCTGTAACAGAAAGTAATTTATTAGATGATATTATTAACGACTTGGTAAAATTGTACGTAAAAGGACACTGCGAAAAATCGGTATTGCAAGGAACTCTGGACATTGTAAACAAAATATTACGGAAGACAGGGCAGGCTGAAATTGCGAATACGGTTGATAAATTTTTTTCTTATCTGGATAAGATTGTTCCACCGGTGGCCATTACGAGACATTGGTATTGCCCTTCCTGCCGTATGGAGTCTAATAACGACAAAAACTGTCACAACTGCGGAAGGGACAAAAAGGATTTAATTTCTTTTTTCGAACTTGATATTGGAGCACAAGTAAGAAAATAATCGTTCTGCAAACCTTTCAATGATTCAAAAGACTATACAAATGATTATCCTTTACAGATCTCCAATTTATTTGAATCCGGATATCTGGAAGGGAAATTGACCAATCCGCTCAAGGGAAGAGAATATGAAAGAATAAATAGGGTTAGGCAGTATCCAAAAACTCCGGATGATCTGACATTAATTTTCAACACCGACGGATTGGCTTTGACCGGGAGCTCCAGAAATGGAGAATGTTGGCCGATTCTCTTTTCCATAGCCGAGATCCCTCCGGAGATGCGATCCGAAGTTATGTTAATCGGTGGGATTTGGGTCAACGAACAAGAGCCGGACATGAATATCTATTTAACTCCGACAGTCCGGCAAATCCGGAGGTATTATAATCATGGAATCAAGTGGCGGGATGCAAAGACTGCGGTACAGCACCTCACGCGGGTCGTCTCGCCGTTGATATCGGTTGATGCGCCGGCGAGGGCCGAGCTATTGAACCAAAAGCGGTACATGGGGGACAAATCCTGCAACGCCTGCGAAGTCTCCCTTACGTCTTTTCCAAACCCTGTCACGGGAAAATATACAGTACGGACATTTCGTTATGAGGAGGACGCGCCCCTCAGGACACACGAAAGCATCCTTCAAGATGGCCGATATGCGGAATCGATCAACCGGAACCGAGGGATCACGGATCCGAAGAAGAAAATCGGCTACAACGGACTAAAGGGACAAACCGTCTTACGGTTTTTACCCCTAATCGATTTGAGCAAGGCAGTCCTTCCCGAAGCCTTGCACGTTGTGGATTTGGGGGTGGTCAGACCTTTCATGCATGCATGGATCTTTGAAAAAGACCAGCCCTACAGCATTTCGCCGGGTGACATCAAAAAAATTGATGAAATTACCTCCTCCTTGCAGGCTCCTTCCTTTATTCACCGACCACCCAGACCCATGTCCCAGTTCAGTTTCTTCAAAGCCAGCGAATTCCTTTTCTGGCCCCTGTTTTATTTCTCTCCTATCTTCGCTTCCTTTCTTCCCGAACCATATTATTCTCACTTCCTTCTCTTAGTAGAAGGAATTTACCTCCTGGCCACCAAAGGAGTGAGCGAGGAAGACATTGACCGGGCTGACGATCTCCTCCGAAAGTTCCAGAAAGGAGTAGACGAACTTTACCCTCCTAGGTTCAGCACCCACAACGTGCATCAGCTTAAACATGTTGCCGAAGCTGTCCGAAACTTCGGCCACTTGGCGGAATGGTGGGCTTTCCCCTTCGAGTCGTTTAACTCCTTTATAGCAAGAGGAGTTCATGGGACGAAGAACTTCGGAGCCGAAATCTCGAACAGAATCAACATCATTCAGAAGCATGTCCCGTTGCAATGTCTCGCCTCCGCTACGCAAAGCTCCGCAAAGCAGCCTTTTTCTTTCCTAGAAAAAGATAAAGTGTTAAAAGTGTTAGAGGAAGAAGAGGTAAAAATAATACAATCGGCAGGTATAAATTTAGAAAATGTAGTTATAATTAAAAAAATGGAAATCAACCGTGTTCGGTTTACTTCCCTCCTGTGGAATCAAGATATTAAAAATAATGATTTCACAGTAGAAATTTCTTCCAACAGATTTCCCAATACAATTTTCGGCCAAATTTATTATTTTCTTGTTTCCGATCAAAATTTGTTCCTAATGATAAAATTTTTAAAAGTTTCCCCTTTTTATACGATCCCCGATCAAGGTATCTTTCTTGACCATATCAAAATGACAGAAGATACCGATATTTTACTTTTAATCCCTTCAAATTCCATAATTTCTATTAAACATGTAATACCGATAGGAATTATATATATATAATAATATATATATAATATATTATATATATATATATATTATTATATATATAGATAGACAGACCCACCCAGGGACCGGGTTTCAATGATTTTCTGTTTTAATCTTTTGATTTCTATAGAATTCTATAGATTAACACATTTATTTTTTCTTAGTAGATTACGATAGATATCTATAGAATTCTATAGATTTAAATATCCCGTTTATGGGGTTTTTTTTAGGAATCGCGGGGGCCCATACAGTGCACTGCCCTCTATGATCGCCATTACTCTAATTAAATAAAAATGGATCCTTTATTTAAATAATGGAGGGAAAATATCGGTGATCACTAATTATAAAGTAAAATTATTTTATTATTATTAATAATAATTTTTATTTTAAATTACTTGTATTTTATTATTATTAATAATTTTAAAGTAAAATTAATAACAATAATAAAATTAAAATAATTAAAAATAATTATTAATAATAATAAAATAATTTTACTTCATAATTAGTATTAATAATTTTAAAGTAAAATTATTAATTAATCACCGATTTTATAAAATTAGACTACGGGAAATCATGATTAAAAGAACCCCGCACAAAATAATGGGAATATGTCTATCGGATAAAATTTACATTTAAAAACAAACAAAAGAAGAACAATAACAAACGGAATTTCATCCGATAAACAAATTCCTATTATTTTGTGCGGGGTGCTTTCCGATTTTCCGCGCCTATTTTCCTCCATTTATTTAAACAAGGGATTCATTTTTATTTAATTAGAGTAATGGCGATCATAGAGCACAGTGCCCTGTATGTTCCCCCGCGTTTGTCAAGGTAAAAGTGAATATTATACTAGCTACCATTACAAATTTCACTTGGCAAGATAAGCTGAACTGAACAATTAGAAGAAAGAATTATGAGCATTAGTTACCTATATGAATCTTATAATACACATATATTTAGATCGGGCTTATATAATATGAGCAGTTCTTAACCGGTGTTCAGGGGCGAAGCCCCGAACTGACCCTCAGATGAAAAAAATTGTATAAACTAAGTAATTCCCCTTTTTAAATTGTTCAGTTTAACTTCCTGTGTCAAAACCCTAAACCCTGTGAATTGTGTATGATAGCCAAATTCCACTTTTACTGAAATAATCATCAGCAGGAATGACAAATATTTGAAAATAAATTTATATTTATATTTATATATGCATGAAAATAAGTCATCATTGATTTATTTACTGCTTATTCATACAAATAAAAAAATGTGCTTTCAATGCCACAAAATCTCCCAAAAATAAAATCTTTTTTTTTTTTTTCTTTTTTCTGTTATGAGGTATTTATGCATATCCTATAAATAAATTAGCAACCACATTAATCAAAGCTTGAAGGTTTTGCAAATGGAAGAGAGCCTGATATGTTGAAAAGTGGCATTTTCCTGGTAATTTCCTAAGATTATTACTAAAGAAGATTTTGAAAATGTGAATATTCTCAAAATCTTGATTAATTTCATTAATTTCTTAGTGTCTTTGATTTTTAAGTAAATTTTTTTTTGTTCTGGAGCTGAATTCAGAAATCTCATCTTTATTGTACTGTACTCAAAATGTCAATCTATTCCTCTGGTCTAAAATAAGTTATGCCCAAAAATAAGTGCATAAAAGGAAAGTTCTATGTTTTTATCAATAATTAAAAAGAAAAAAAATAGATGCAAAGTGATACAACACAAAGAAAACCTGCATTCATAATTTTTTTAAATGGTTTGCCTTATAAAAGAAAAAAAAAGATAGCCCCTGCGCCCTGCATCTTAGGGGAAAAACTGAAAATAAAAATATTAAGTTGAAAAGCCTACACTTATGGTATCTGGATGTCAAAAGATACTATCTGAATCATATAAGATAGGTCATTTCCAGTTTTTACATTTTTAGCAGTATTAAAAGCACATCTTTTTTTAGAATCATTCTTGAATATTGTTTTAATTTTATTTAAATAAGAAAAAAAGATTCAGACTAATTTACTTTGGCATGGATTATAATTGTTACTCTAAGGCAATATTAGAAGATCATATATAACCAAAAAAAGTGTGACATCCCATGTGGAAACGTATACTCAAGTACACTAGTAAATTTGGACTAAATTTTACACCATATTATAAAGTATAGTGTACTTTTTTTAATGGTATACTTTGGGTGTGTTATGGTGTAATAAAATTTACACCATATAATTGGATGCCATAATATACCCAAATTACACCATAAATACCTTATACCATAATACACCGTAAATCGCATTTAAAAAACGGGGGCCCAAAAAATTAAAAAAGTAACCCAATTCTGCCACTAATCGACTTTTGACCTCATATCGCCTAACATTACATCTCACTCTTCCATATGCTCATGTCAGAAAAAACACTTCTCATTCTGCCTCCGGTTGGGATCGATCGCGGTCCTTCCGTGTGAAATTCCAACGCTATACCAACTACACTATAGAAGCTTCTGAGAAATCCAGTCAACAAACTTATACTTAAAGTTCACGTTTTATCCGTTTCACTTTGTATCTTTTTTTTATTATTATCCGATGAAAAAAAATTTGGTACTTAAGAGTTTTCGACTTCGCTGAATTCAAATTCGACATCTGTTTTAATCTAGGGTTGAGCTTTAGTCTGTAAAGGCTTGAAGAAACCTAAACCATGGTATTTTTAAACTAATTTTTATATCAAAACACGTTAATATTTAAATTTAAATTTAAATTTAAATTTAAATATAAAATTCACGCTTAGTAAATTCGATTCTATTTCGGGCGATATTTCAAAAGCATGGTGTTTTTGATAGGTAATTTTTTGTTTTCCGAATTTGTGTTTGTTTTCAAATACACGACACCGTTTTGTACTTGCTCGGCCATTACAAAATTGAAAAAAATCTGAATCTTCTAATCACGAAAGGTTGTCGCGCATTTAAACGGAAGCGATAGCCCTTACTCACGGAAAAAGGTGCGCAGACCTTAATTTTTTTAAAGCTGAATTTTTTGTTCAATATTGCTTTAAACGAAATTAAAGCAGTGATGAGCAAAAAAAAATCAGCTTTAGAATTAATTAAGGTATACGAACCTTTTTCTCCAAACTTTTCAATATTCCCGGCAATATTTAATGGTTAGCCAAATACCGGTACCTAGTTGTATTCCCGGGTTTAGTACTTTCTATTTTTATTTATTTTTTTAATTTAAAAAAAAAAAAAAAAAAGCTTACATAAAGCCATTTTAGGTTTAATAAAGTGTACGCTATTTTTGGATTTTTGTCGCTACACCGTGAAATATCGTTTATCGCGATATGGTCTTATTAAAGATCCTGTTTTTTTTACGGCGAGCTTATGGCATCCAAAGGAATTGATTGAAAATTCTTACGGTGTAGAAAAATAGATATGCCATATTTAATGGTGTACTTTAGTATGTACACATTCTTATGGTGTAAAGAATAATTTATGGCATGCTTATTGGTATGCTATGGTCGCTACATGATTCTTATGGTGTAAAATGGCGTAAAACTATCATTTATGGCATACTATTGGTGTATTTTTTTTTATATCGTACTTCTTTAGAGAGTTATTCGCGAAGGAAGCGCTTCGGACCCTAAAATTAAAACCTAGTACAGGTACACTTAGTACAGGTAACCTTAGTGCAGGTTTTAATTTTAAGGTCCAATGCACTTCCTTTTGCGAACAACTTTCTAAAAAAGTACGATATGAAAAAAGTACACCATAAAAAAGTTAACAATAAAACTTACGTAAAGTGAAAACTGTGGAGACCATGAAAGGGAACAGATTAATATAATGTGAGCGACACCTACCACTTCTGAATTTCGTGTGAGCAAGGGTCCTGGCTTGAAGACAAAATTTTAGACAACACTACCAACCCCCCTCTCCCTCCGAAGAATAGATCGCGTATTTAATACGATCTTATTTACATCCTACTCAAAAGGCACGAGTTTTTATTCTATAAATTTTATTTGACAATGTATGGTGTAATTCAGTCTGTTTATAATGTAATTAAGTATCCGAGTGTTTGCAATACTGTACTATAATGTCTGAATAAATAATTATAGCATATTTTTAGCGTACTATGCTGTAACTGAATAACTTTATGGCATAATTTAGAGTGTCTTAGTGTATTTTGGCGTTTCTATTGATTTACACTATAATATGGAGTTATGATAGCATACTTTTAGCGTACTATGCTGTAACTGAATAACTTTATGGCATAATTTAGAGTTTCTTAGTGTATTTTGGCGTTTCTATTGATTTACACTATAATATGGAGTTATGATAGCATACTACACCATATTACACTCATATTAAAGTATATTCATAGTGTTTTACAGCATGCGATTCCACATGGGATATTTGTAGAATATAAAAAAAAACTACATCTTTTCAATTTTTGAAAGTCTTTGAGGCCAAAATATAAAAAAAGCATCTTTGCTCCTATTTATAATTTTATAATGATATTTAATTCAATAAGAATATTAATATGATGATTTTATTTGATGATGCTGACTTTGTTAAGATTTAAAGAAATAATGATTTTATTATTCTTAAGTGATTTTGAAAACCCAAATCTTCCTGCTGATGAAGTGGTGAAAGTAATGCACTTACCTTAATCCATTGCAGCTTCCTAAAATGCAGTTTTTATATGAGTAGAGCTACAAAAATTTACTGCAATTTACAACTTTATGTGTTATGTATATAAACATCATAATTTAAGAGATTTTTTCAAAAATTTCAATGAAAATACATTAATTTCAAAACATTTTTTATTAAAAGTCAATATTTTCATTTTACATAAAAATGAAGCCTTTACAATAAACAATTCATTCTGAATCAAATGATGTTAACTTGAAAAAAAATGATATTAACTGGAAGCTGATTAATGTTGATCTGTACAAGTTATCTCTCCAATTTTTCCTGAAAAAAGATTAACACAGTTTTATTTTAAAAAAAAAAAAAATCAAGTCAAATAGGAGTCAAAAACTGTATACTTATCTGATAAACCTATCCATGGATAACAAAAACCAAAGATGCTAAATCCTGAAATGCTTCTTATGCTATGCATTCGAGAAATTTTGGCTATGAGTTCCATGTTCTCAAGCCTGTCATTTAACGAGGCAAAAAGTTGATTTTGATCACATCTCAACAAAGAGGTTCATTGGGAGGAAAAAAAATGTTAACTATTTTAGCTGGAAAAGCAAAACAGCACCACAAATAATTATTAACAATATGACCAGAAAGTAAAACACAAATTTTATACCCTTACCTGACTAGAAAAACCACTTCAGGCCTTCCAATAATGCATTCGAGAGGTGATTGGCTTTGGCTATGAATTCCATGTTCTCAAGCCTGTCATTTAAACCATTGAAATATTATTGGGTGCACATTCTGGAGTTGTGCACATCCCAATACAGCAACCTCAAGCCAAAAATAAAGTCCTGAAATAAAATTGATCGAACCTAATTGCCTACGCATTACATGTAATAATGCATTTGAAATCTAACAAGTACATCTACTTACCTGCCTCATAAATTGTAAAAAAATCTGGACCAACTAACTGACACAATTATTTTTTTTTTTATTTTGAATCCCGGCGCGGTTAGAGCAGAAGACTTACTTAAAATTATAGGATGCGTTCCAATTCTTTATATTAAAAATACACATGTAACAAGTACCTAAGGATGGACTTTTTTTTATAGGTTAAACATGGGCGATTTATTACATGTTCAGAATGGAATGCGTCCTATCCCTCCATTTTCTAATACATTCGAAATAACAATTCCTATTTTCCCGGATAACTTTTTATTTTCGATTATATCACCGAGTAAAAATACATTTAAACATGACTTACACATTCTTGAAGATCATTCTTCTTGCGTTATTCACAATTTGCAAAGTATTTTCTCAATAAAAGCTGTGAAAAATAATTGAACGAAGTCCCATATGAAACCGACGCTATTTTAGAACGCAACCGGAATCATACTTTTACTGGTTCCCTATTGAAAATTTATGCACACACTTTTTCAAAAACACTTTAGGAACATTTTTCAATGATTTTTAATTAATGAAACTTTAAAAAACCACTCAAAATTACATAAAATAAAACCGACGCTATTATTCGTGTTACAACACTGACGCCATTACTGAATTACTTATAAAACTATAGGTTTCAAAAATTAAAAAAAAAAAAGGACTATATTAATTAATATAGATTTTGTTCAAAAAATTTTTTTAACCAAAAAAATTATAAGTCGAATCTATAGAAATCTATAGAAATCAACAGATAAACAGAGATTAACAGAGATTAACGCAGAATAAAATAGAATCCCTGCTTTTGGGAAAAAAACTATATTAATTAATATAGAATTTATCAAAATCCGCCAAAAAATAAGTTAAATCTATAGATAACTATAGATATCTATGGTTTTCCACAGAGTAAAACAGATTAAAACAGAAAAACAAAGAATCTCGTTTCCTGGGCAGATAACACACTTCAATATTCAAATATTGAGAAATATTATTCCATTTATTTCTGAAATATTGGATGCCAATGTTGATTATCAATATGTACACAATGTCTGGAAAATATTGCTCCTAAAGTTTGTTGCTCCTAAATGATTCCTTAATATTGTCAAAACATTGATACTTCTATTCCAATGAATCTTTTCTTAAATATTTGTTCAATGAGAATCCTAGGATTTCCGAAATATTGCATTCAATATTGAAAGAAACAAGTATTCAAATATTGTGGAAAGATTAGACCAATATTGTCAAATTTGTCTATGAGTCAGGCTTGCACATTTGAAAGACATTGTAGTATGTATGAATGTAAAAAAGGAAATATCTCAGTGTGTAGAAACGTATAAAATATGTCTCTCTTTGGTTGAGGAGAGTTTTGATGATAGTTTCAAAATATAAGATGGTTTTCGTATTTATTCGGCAGAAAGGTCGTTTTAACCTATTTCGTTATGAGGAACCCTCACTTCTTATTCATGCTCTTCATAATGGTTGACAACCTTTTTAAAAATCCTTAAAAGCAGTGTACGGTTTGCATTGAAAACTTACATTTCTTTTTAGTTTCTAAGGGTAGAGTCGTGGATTCCGGTGGATTCTCGTGCTAAAGTGAATACTTAAATTTTACGGCACTATATTTGGAAAAATAGTTTTTCTTTTAAAACTCTAGCTTTAGGGAGTTTTCAGTTTCGGTTTTTTTTGCCAGAAGTGAACTGAAAGTTTACAGTGATGTACGGATATTTTTTAAGGATTCCGGACGCTATTTTCTTAATTAGATAAGTATATACCGTTTTAGTTTTATTAATCATCGGGGAGATCGAAATGGATACTTTGTGCCGATTTTTGTATATTTGCAGGTGATACAGCGCCTTATTCAATTTCGCCAGATATACTGGAAAATTTGAAGCAAATTAAATAAAAATAAGTTGAAGCAAGAGTCAGACAAGGAAATACTACCCGATTTTTGAAAACAAAAAAAAAATGAATTGTAATAGTTATTAAAATTTCCGATTTTTCGTGATTATTGTGAATATACTGTATTATACCGTTCATATCGAAATTTATTTATTTCTTCGGTTGAAGTAACGATTGGTCGGTAAAAAAAAATTGCCAGTAAGAGTAACAAAATTGACGTTAATGATTATTTATGAATTTACTGGTAATTATTTTTATACGACCAGATTCCAGATTCCAGATATCCCGAAATAAGCAGCCTACTATTTCCTGGATCAAAAATTTCCCAATATTATATCAACATTGGCAGCAATATTGAGAAAATATATTACTACAATTAAAAATCTTGGCTCCAATATTGAGGAATTATTTAACAAACCTGAACGTTCATTGGCAAATATTAGTAACCAATATTCATTTTACGCACAATATTGACATTCATTGTAGAAATATTTTCCAATATTGGCAACAATATTCTACAAATGTTTTGACAATCACTTTTGGTGTGACTTCTAGTGATTGTCACGACATTGTGAAAATATTTTCCAATATTAACCAATGTTCCAATATTTCCAATGAAAATATTCTCCCAATGTTGCTACAATAATATTTTGTTATCTGGGTATATATAACTAACTGCATTGCTTTACAACCATATCCCATGAGTGATGGAACGCGACTGAACGACTGAACGCGTCTATTTTTCTAAAAGGAAACTCAAAGGTTTCCATTGCGACTTCCGTCACTCCAAACATGGCGACTCCGAGAAAAGACTGATTGAACGTATCGTTAACTATGTATATAGATTTTATTATTTACACAATATACCGGTAGTATTTATATATAAATAAATCCGCTTTATTTATTCGACGATTCCGTTATATCATCTTGGCGACGAGGATAAAACTTTGGTTTTCGAGAAACATCGATTGAAACGCAACCATGCCTGGGATCGGTCACATAGAGCAATTTGATCCACACAATCCTACATCGTGGACGGATTACAAAACTCGTTTGGAATTCTATTTTGTTGCAAACGGCGTACAGGATGATATTAAAATAGCCACGTTTTTCTCTGTTGTAGGATCCGAATTGTACTCAATTGTTTCGCAATTGGCACAGCCCAAAACCGTCAAGGAGCTGACTTATGCGGAAATAATAGCTAAGCTGGACAAATACTTTAACCCCAAGTCGTCCGCGGTAATGCAAAGCTACCTGTTCTTCACCCGGAAGCAGAACCAAGGGGAATCTGTCTCTCAATTTGCAACTGCTCTTCGTGGATTATCTAAGGACTGTGGGTTTGGCGATATTCTGGATTCATTAATTAAAGTTCAGTTCATCATAGGCTTACTCGATAAGAACTTGCAAGCTCAGTTATTAGCCACCGACAATCTGGACCTAGATAAAGCTTTAACGATGGCTCAGGCTTATGAACAATCAGTTAATCAGGCTCGTCTATTGCCACAGAACGGACACACGGTTCACCAAGTTCAGGCCAACGCGTCTAAACCTGCCAGTCAGGCCAGCAAACGTTCTTCGACTGCTCCAAAGCGTTCTCCACAGACCACTGAGCCATCGAAACAAAAGAAATGCATTCGATGCAATGGTACTAACCACTCATCAGTTGATTGTCATTACATCAACACAGAATGTAGTTACTGTCGCAAAATTGGTCATTTAGAGCGGGCATGCATGAAGAAGAGTAAGGAGGGCCGATCGAAGCCTAAACGATCTCGTCAAAAGACGCGAAATAATCAGGTAACCTATGAATCTGAAGACATACCGGACATGTATTCGTTGCACCAAATGCGAATGGATTCGGACGACAGGTTTTGGACAACCCCGCTTGTAAATTCGGTTCCCCTCCGTATGGAAGTCGATTCGGCATGCGGTTTAACCACAGTCAGCTTGTCCACGTTTAATAATGATGTTAATCGTAACAAAAACCTAACGTTAAAGCCATCTTCTCGGATCGTTAGACAATTTGACGGTACCCCGATTGCCTTAGCTGGAGAAGTGACCGTTTCAGTTCAGTACAACGGCCGCGTTGTTAAGCTGCCATTGCTCGTTTCGAAAACGCCAGGGACTAGTTTACTTGGCCGAAATTGGTTTGGATCACTGGGAATTCGAGTCACTGGAATCAACCAGGTCAGTACCATGCCTCCAGTTAAACTTAGCTTTGATTTACATCAATTTGATGATGTATTCTCGGGACCTTGCCTAGGCGCAAATGTGCCGCCTATTCACCTCGACACCGTGGAAAATCCGCAACCACGTTTTTGCAAAGCTCGACCTGTACCATTTGCGTTACAACATGACGTCGAAGACGCTCTAGCGCAACTTGAAAAGCAGGGATATATCGAGCCCGTTTCCCATTCAAAATGGGCAACTCCGATTGTTGTCATCCGAAAAAAGGATGGATCGATTCGTATTTGCGGAGATTATCGTTACACGGTCAACCCGGCACTTCCAAAAAATATTTACCCGCAACCGGTAATACAGGAAGTCCGCCAAGCCATGGCGAACGGCGTTCGTTTTACTAAGCTTGACCTTCGGCAAGCTTATCAGCAACTACTTGTTGATGAAGAAACGGCTCAACTGCTTACAATCAATACTACGAAAGGATTGTATAAAGTCAAACGCCTGCCTTTTGGACCGTCAGCATGTCCTGCAATCTTCCAAAGATTCATCGATACGTTACTTCAGGGTATTCCTCATACAAAAGGCTACTTTGATGACATTTTTGTTTCAGGCTTAACAGTTGAGGAACACGACGCCAACCTCCTGGAAGTTCTAACGCGACTACAGAAGGCTGGTCTACGCTTGAACAGGGCCAAATGTACATGGGCTGCTGAATCAATCGAATGTTTAGGATTTATTATTGACAAGGATGGTTTTCGTCCGACGAAATCAAAAGTTGAAGCTATTCATAACGCACCTATCCCTAAGGACAAAAAGCAGCTACAGGCTTTTCTCGGATTGATCGCGTTTTATCATTTTTTTATCCCGGATCGAGCTTCGATTGCCGAACCACTGCACCGCTTATTGGATAAAAATACCCGTTTTAATTGGACGGAAGAACATTCGACTGCTTTTAACAAATTGAAAGATGTCATAACCTCGGACGCGATTTTGGTTCACTACGATACGAAAAGAGAACTTCATTTATCGTGCGATGCGTCACCCTATGGGGTCGCCGCCATCTTGTCACACAAGGACCAGGATGGACGAGAACGCCCGATCGCATTCGCGTCCCGTACGTTAACTCGAGCGGAACGAAACTACGCGCACATCGACAAGGAAGCCCTCGCAATTATTTTTGGGGTCAAACACTTCCATCGGTATGTGGCTGGTCGTTCATTTACCATTCATACGGATAACAAACCGTTAATGGGAATATTTAACCCGAAACGCCCAATTCCGGATGTACTGTCTCCGCGGATGTTGCGTTGGGCATTATTACTAGGAGCGTACGATTATCAATTAGTACATCGGCCAGGCAAAGACAATAGTAACGCCGATGCTCTAAGCCGGCTACCGCTTCCATCACCAGAATTTCAACCTCCGGCTCCCGGATGCATACTTTTACTTGAAGCAATGGATTGTCCACCAATCAAAGCATCCGAAATCGCCCGACATTCAACTCAGGATCCTCAGCTTCGCCAGGTATTGGAATATGTGAAAAATGGCTGGCCGGATCAGATCAAGGACCAGACCCTGAAGCCATATTTCAACCGTCGAGAAGCCATTTCACTTCACGACGAGTGCTTACTCTGGGGATCTCGTATCATCGTACCAACCAGTCTTCGTCCTCGCCTCCTGAAATTCCTCCACGCAGGACATTGGGGAGTATCGGCTACGAAAGCCATAGGACGAAGTTATGCCTGGTGGCCGGGCATGGATGCTGATTTGGAAGCGATAGTTCATGCCTGCGAAAAGTGCCAACAAACAAGAAACGATCCTGCCAAAGCACCACCGATCACGTGGATGCCGGCTACGAAACCATGGGAACGTTTGCACATCGATTTGGCAGGACCCTTCCATGGCCAAAATTTTCTAGTTGTCGTTGACGCATACAGCAAATGGCTAGAGGTCCGTCGTCTGTCGTCGACCACATCCAAAGCCATTATTCATGCGCTACGCCAGATTTTTGCCACTCATGGGTTACCAGCTCAAGTCGTTTCAGATAATGCATCCAACCTTACGTCACGGTTGATTCGCGAATTCTATTCCTTAAACGGAATCAAGCCAGTCACGGTCGCTCCCGCGCACCCCGCGTCGAACGGGCAAGCCGAACGTCTGGTTCAAGTCGTGAAAAACGACCTGCGACGTCTACAGCAAGGGGACTGGGAAACTCGCTTATGTCGGTTGATGTACAAACATCATTGTACTCCCAGCTCCGTTACCGGCGCAACGCCAGCAGAGCTTCTAATGGGTCGAAAACTGCGATGCCCGTTGGACAACATGTTGCCTCATGATTGGTCACCATCAACTCAGACCTCATCTCAGAAGATTAAATCTAAGAAGATCACATCGCAGCACTCATCGCAGAGCACCAATGGAAAACCTAAAAGGGCAGCACGGCAGTTCCAGGTCGGTCAACCGGTATATATAAAAAACCTTTGGGGTCATCCGAAATGGTGGCACGCCACCATTGCGAAAGTCACTGGTCCAAGGTCTTACGTGGCTACGACAGCCGATGGCAATCAACACCGACGCCACGTCGATCAGATCCGAAAGCGGTATCCGTCAACGACAAGTGACAAGACCGATTCGCAATACAAGCCTGATTCAACAACCATCGCCCCGTTTCTACCGATGGACAACACATCTTCATCGGAACCCCCATCGGACATCAGTCACACAACACCTCAGGAAACAGTGGAACAGTCACCTATAGAGTCACCCACTCCATCAGAAAATGATTCTGCGGAAGGCGTAGACGAAACAACGAGGGAGACACCGGAAACTCCAACTGAAATGCCGGAGACAAACCAGCAGAATACGCCTTTAGGGAGGTATTTGAGATCCCACATCCGAATGCCATCTGGACTCAATCAATTCATCCTTCCTAAGAACTTATTCAGGGGGGGAAGACTGATGGAACGCGACTGAACGACTGAACGCGTCCATTTTTCTAAAAGGAAACTCAAAGGTTTCCATTGCGACTTCCGTCACTCCAAACATGGCGACTCCGAGAAAAGACTGATTGAACGTATCGTTAACTATGTATATAGATTTTATTATTTACACAATATACCGGTAGTATTTATATATAAATAAATCCGCTTTATTTATTCGACGATTCCGTTATATCAATGAGAAAAAGTTTATAATCTGAATAAATCGAACACGGTTGATAACGCCAGTAAATACTGGAGGGGTGGACTTTTTTTTTTTTTTTTTTAATTAGAATTAGGATATATTACTTTAGGGCCCCCCAAAAGCAACATAGTTGCGCGTAGGGGAAGCCTATTTGACAATAAAAGACTTGAATCAGAGATAGTGATTTCATCTCAAGTAATGATTTCAGATTTAAGTCCACTCTTCCAATACTTCTGGCGTACTCTTTAACAGAATGTGCCCTCCTTCCCTATTTGAACCATATAATTAAAACTTCCAACCAAAAATCGCCCGCCGAAAAGAAAAATAGGGAATTCTGGAAATTAAAAATGTAACAAACTTAGTTAAATAATGGAAAAAAAAAAAAAAAAATTGGTGCTGTACAATTAGCCTTTTCATTTAGAATAATTTTTTAAGAACAAAGTGCAGTAAAAAATTAAAGATTTTTTTTGTTGATAACATTAAAAATTGCATAGGACCAAATTTTTTTTTTTTTCTCCAAGGTTTTTATTTTATCATAAGTTTTCATATAACGCTTACTTGCAATGCTTGTTATCCCATATTCACACCAGGGATGGCATGCTGATTCCGACTCAGGTTCCAATTCCAGTGACGCTCGATGATTTTTCAAATGCGATTCCGATTCCGATTCTAAACTACAAGAAAAATTTTCCGATGCCTATGCCGATTCCGATTAGTTTCCATCGATCGAATCTGATTTCGATTCCGATTAAAATCTATTCTGCATACCATCCCTGAATCACACACATCTACTCAGGACACCATCCTCCTTGCACATTCTGTTTTTTCTGTATTTTTTCTAGTTTAAAACATAGCTGCAATTTTAAAAAAAAGAAAGTCAGTGATACATTTGCAAGAAAAAAAAAAAACAATCAACGGAATACAAAATGCTTACATACCTGTCTTCATTCCAAGTAAAATTTTTTCTTTTGCAGTGCCTTATTAAACTTGTTAATTAAATTTAAAACGAAGCCATCACTATTCGACAAATCCATTTTACCAGTGTAAGCCCATTTTAATATTGTCAGACTTAGATCAATATCAATAGTGTGTTCCCGCAATTAAAATTTTTTATTTCAGACACGGAACCATGAAGTTAATTGCCACTCCTGGCAATCAAAACTATTTGATGAGGATTAAATATTCCATCTTTTAATATAATTATATATATCACTCAACTTATCACTTTCAAACATCTTTTGAACAGTTTCTGCTTAACTCATTTGCAGTTTGGATTTTTTTTTTTCAATCAAAAAAAAAAGAAAATTGATTTTACAATACTATGATAAATTCTTCTACGTCTTAACTAATTTATATATTTTTCCAGCATTTCCTCGTCTGCTCTTGAACTTCTGTAATGGTTAAATGTTTTGCAGGTGTGTGTATGTTCTTCCAAGCAAACAAAACAGTAAAGAAATTTATATTTTACAATGCCCATTCCCTCTATACCATGTCCTTTTACACCTTTTATCCTGAATAACCAGAATTATGTATTACAGAAACTTTTGGAAACCCAGAGGGTACTTTTAAATTTTACATTATACTCCTTGATTGCCAATTCTTGAGCTTCTACACGTTCATTTCTTACAATCCAATTACACTATACCTTTCCTTTCTACAAATTGTAACTGCATTAAGGATTCGTCAACTATATGTCATTCCTCTCACAAAATGCAGCTACTAGCCGCATTTTTTTTTTCTTTTTTATATTGTATCTCCCTTAAAATGGATAATAGAAGCTCATCAGTGGAGGATAAATTTATAGAGTTCATACACGGTCCGAATCCACGCAAAGCATTTTGGGAGAGTGGCCTACGCGATCACGTGACTTGGGACAAACAAACCGTAGTGCATAGGTTTTTACTATAGATTTTTAATTAATTAAATGCGAATTCAACATTTATATGATATATAATTTCACGTTGTGTTATTTAATAGGATTATTATTTCTTATAGAATATATTTTACATGAAAATCGATGTATTTGTGGTGTTATTTAATGATATATCTCTTGGTATTGTCCATTTAAGCATAGGTGCTACATTATTTTTTTTTTTTTTTTTTTTTTTTTTTTTTTTAGTTAGAGTTTAAAAATAAGTTGATATTGTGCTTACGGAAAGTGTAATAGCGAAGATTATTATAAGCACAAAGATTATATGAAAGGGGTTCGAATTATTCTATTGCCGCAACGATCAGATTTGGAAAAAGTTAAAAGATGGAAAAGATGGCTTGTGGAAGAGAAAATTTTACTTACAAATTTCCAAGTACACATATATATGAAATTTACATTTTAAGGATCCTGAAGGGCCTACAAAAGAAAATTATTATTATATTTATTATAATTTTTTGGTACATTTAAATGAGGAAAAGTCTCCGAAGTACCGGTCTTTGGTTCTCAGGGAAAAATATCTGTATATCTGCCATCCCTATTGCAAAAGGCAGTGATTATCCATAAAATCTATGGCCTTTGGACCCCCTTTTTAATCGGCAATCAATAGCATTTGCAATAGGGATATCTTTCATTCAATTCATTTGTTTTCTTATCATATAATTTCCCTTTATTCACCCTACATTGATTTGGTCTGTTATATTTTTTATGTAGTTTTCCATCCTGAAAAAAAAAGGAATGTTACACAACTAAATAAAAAACTCAATTTTTAAAAAAAGCTTGGCAAAACAAACTCTGATTGATTTAAAAAAAAATAGTGTAAAATAAAATAAAATAAAATAAAATGAAATGTAAAAAAAAGGTACTTTTCCACAAGCTCATTCTTATTTCCAGTCAATTTCATCCCATCTTCTTAAGTCGACAATTTTATTTGTGCTCATAACGGATTTTTAACTTCAATTTCCAAAATTTCTTTGATAAATGTGCAGTCTAAATATAAAGGAATGCATACTTGGACATTTATTTAAATCGTTTCGCTAGCCAATGAACTCAATCCGGGGCGAAAAAAAGGTGCCGAAAAAAAATGTATTCTTATTAAATAAATAACATTAAAAATGAATTAATTCTAGGAAATGAAAAGCAGAATACGAAAAATACTAATCGTATTGATCGAGACGACGTGAAATAAATGCGAATTAAACCTACGATCTCTTTTTAATTAATGAAAATATACACGAATCTTTGGTAATAACATATACAATTCGAATTCTGTACCTCAGTGCAGAACTACACCAAGTCCATTCAAAGATTGCAACTTCTTATTTCAAACTCGACTTTACAAAAGGTATACAGGCTCAACTGTTGGCAGTGCTGATTTTACGCCTTCTGCTAGCAAGTTTATTTTGTTAACAAACAAAGCAGAAAAGAACTCGCAGAAGACATTAATATGAGTTGGCAACGCTTGTATATGCTTTGTAAAGTCGGGTTTGAAATAAGAAGTTGCAATCCTTGAATGGACTTGGTGTAGTTCTGCACTGAGGTACAGAATTGTTTGTCCCAAGTCAGCTGATCGTCTGCCTACCACTCCCAGAATGCTTTGCGCGTGACGTCACTTTGTATGAACTCTATTATCATTATCGTTTTTCCAAACGTTCGCATCTTTGCAAAATCAAAATACTATGATATAAAGAGCACGAGTTTCATTCTAAGTATTTCCTAATACCTGAGAATAATTTAATCTCTTTCTTTTGAAGCGTTTTGTAATTAAAAGCACACAAACAACACCACAGTATTCTACTTTAAAGCATTCCCAATAATAATAGATCAATCAGCAAAACGTGTGTGGCAGTAGACCGGATAATAAACATATAAACCCCTAGCGCCCTCGATAAAATTATATTTAGCTTATGGAACAGCAGTAATATTCACAGGGAATTAAATATTTCATTGAGGAGAGGCGGAATATTCAAAACATCCATGAAAAAAAAAAAAAAAAAAAAAATTATCACGTACCTTATTTCCCTCGGCGCTGATGCATTGGTATCCAATAATCCAATAATCCAATATATTTTTCACTTTTTCACTACGAAATTATAAATCCACCATATTCCCTAAACCCACTAATTATCACACTAAAAAAAATTACCCCGCGCTACTTAAAAAATGGTTAATTCATTAATTACCGAGTTTTTAAAAAACCGATGCGCTCATCCCGGAAGCCATTTTACATTTTCAATTTCCAGAATTCCCTATTTTTCTTTTCGGCGGGGGATATTTGGTTGGAAGTTTTAGCTATATGGTTTGGGAACGTCCCTCTCCTCGTCCGTGGCCTCGCCAATTTTACTTTGGTCAATGTTATCTAAAGGTTCCGGAACCGAGTCTTCGTCCAAATCCAAATTTTGGAAATTGTTATCGTTCGATGCTGTTGAAATCATCCAACAAGTTGGATATCCTTTTGGAAGGATTTTGCAGGCGCCTTATCATCGTCTTCGGTGGAAGCTGAAAGATTCACATTTAGGATTTTTAGTATCATAAAACGGGTGGTGTCTAATTTGCCCAAAAAAAAAAAAAAATCACGGATATTTCAGCGGGTCAGACCGGATTCGGATTCCTCTCATCCAGAAGCACCGGAATCCGACCTGACCCGCAAAAATTTTCCACCCCCTACCCTTAAAAAAAATTAATTTCGTCGGAAACAAAAATAGCTGCGGGTCAGGCAGAAAGTCAAAGAAATTTTAGCGGGTCAGCCTGGATTGGAAATCCTCTCATCCAGAAGAACCGGAATCCGACCTGACCCGCAAAAATTTTCCACCCCCTACCCTTAAAAAAAATTAATTTCGTCCGAATAAAAATAGCTCGGGTCAGGCAGAAAATGAAAGAAATTTTAGCGGGTCAGCCCGAATTTGGGTTCCTCTCATCGAGAAGAACCGGAATCCAGGCCCGTAGCCAGACCGGCATATACAGGGGGGCTGGAGGTTTTTAAAGGGGGGCTGGAATTTTTTTTTGTCTTACACAGTGTAGGGAATTGGATGATAATTAATTTTTTTCCTGTTAAAATTAGAATTTGATTTGTAATTGAGATGTAAATTTCAAATCCACAGGGGGGCTGAGCCATCCTATGCCCCCCCCTGGCTCCGAGGCTGCCGGAATCCGACCTGACCCGCTAAAATTTCTTTGATTTTCTGCCTGACATACAGCTTTTTTTGTTTCCGAGAAAATTAATTTTTTTTAAGGGTAGGGGTGGAAAATTTTTGCGGGTCAGGTCGGGTTCCGGTTCTTCTGGATGAG
>CM075215.1:712628-794126 GCA_037577465.1 Liposcelis bostrychophila
TTTATCAAGAAAAACATATTTACCGCATAATTTATCTAAAAGCCTTTCTGCTTGAGGATTCCAGGAGTCTTGAATTTGATTAACTAACCGATTTACTCTCTGCAGGCGCAAATAATTTTTTACAATTTGCTTTGCGACCTGTTGAGAGCCGTGAAAAAGGTGTAAAATCCGTTGTTATAATTCTCATAAATAAAAGTAGAGCTGTCCCACAGAGCTCCATATTTTTCAACAAATGTCGGTACGTGCAAAAGAATGTGAACATTAAAAGTCATCCATTTTTTCCCGTACAGAGTTTCTGTTAGAAAGACGAATTGTCTCAAGGCCGCGGTCGCCGATACTCTGTCTTCTTCAGTTATTTCTTCCTTTAAAAAAATTGTAACAGAATAAACTAAAAGCATCCAATGATTAAAGTATTTCGTTGGAAGAATGTCTATCAAACAAACAGAATAATACAACAAAAAATTTTTAAATTCGCTTGCTTTCCAGAACTTCTTTTTACCTAAATAATCTTCTTTATCTGGCATTCGTGATATTTCCGACGGCGGATCAATTTTTCCTAATCTTTCATTTAAAATTTTTAATTTATCTTTATTTATATACCATGCCTCTGCTGCATTTTTCGTGTCAAGCCACCCAAACAGAAATCGCCTGACAACTCCAAGAAGAATATTGTGCAGGTAATCAGGGACAAATGATGAAATAATATTAAATAAAGGAATCAATAAGATAATCGATGCCCCTTTAATACCATGCCGAACTTTTACGTCCTGATGTTCGTCCAAATAATCTAAATCTTTTAAATGTTGTTCTAAGGTTCTCGGATTTCTTTCGTTTCCAGGATAAACTCGAGTAGATGTCTTTTTTTTGGGGGTATTTGCTTTACCATTTTCGTCACTACCACTGTCGATATTTACGTTTTTTTCCTTTTTCTCTAATGACTCCCCAGGATGCAAGCAATAAGAGCAACCGTAGGTGCCGTTAAACTGTTTAATATTCTGGATTAGTGGCCTAGCCACAGAGTCAACGGGAGACAACAGACAATGAACTTTCACCAATCGCCCGTCTGTAAGCTTGATTCCTGTTTCGTGAAGCTTTTGAAGTTCACGAACAAAAGGTGTAAGAAGGAGGTTCATTTTTGGCTTGCTTCCGAACCATAGACCACAAAGCATGATATGTTGCCGCCTCAGTTTATACGGAAGCTCGTTAATGCCGACCTGTATCGGCCATATGCTGGAGGCTGATTTCTGAAACGTTTGGGCTCCATCTGTGTTCCATTGTAAAGTTATATCATCAGGCCCGATCACATTATCCTTAAGAAGCTGTTTATAGACGGACCCTGAAGTAACGCCGGATTTCGGGTTTCTGGTAAGCATTTTGACAAAATTTTTATCTTCCAACTTAGACCGCAGCTGGGGTTCCAGCGGTGTGTAGATAAAGAATAACTTTTCTTTCCTAAGATAAGTTACATCTTTCTTTACGTGATAATCATCACAATTTTTATCTAAACATTCGTACTTAATTTCCGAATTGGGCGTCTTTTTTTTTGATTCGTTTAGCTCATCTTTGCAATTGGTTAAGGTGGAATGACAAGTTCCGCAAAAAAATATTTCCTCCAGATCTTTCGCAGAGTCAACATTTTTTAAGAACATGTGTTTGGATCCCATAGCTGCTGAAACAGGCATATGTGCATTTATAAGATCAAGCATGTCCTCAAGGGCGACATCTGGTAAATGATGTCTTGCTGTGAAACCCAATATTAAAGCTTCGCTTTGCTCTTTTGTAATTAAAGCTCCTGGGTATAATGGTTCACCGACAAATTGACCGTCATCCTAAAATGAAAGAAGATTTAAAAAATTTATTAATAATCCGTGTATATTAATATGCTGCAGAAAAATGAAATCATATGAAAGAATATAGAAGTTACAGATGTAAAGTGAATAAAAGGTCGAAAGATAAATAATTTTTGACTATGGCAATGCGAAAAATCGTTTTATGGCCTTTATAACCGATATCGCCTTATACCGGTATGTTTAAGTTGCCAAAAAATTTAAGAATACTGATAGTAAAAAGAACAAATATAAATGTAAACATATCGCTATTATTTTTATAATTTTTTTTAAAGCGGTGTAAGACGTTTAAAAACTACTTTTTCCCAGGAAGACAAATAAAATTTTTAGTAATAGTTTGTTCCTAGGCTTTTGAATTCAAATTCAAAAAAAATAAAATATCTTAATTTAGAAAATAAAATTCGATAAATTGTTAAAATTTGAAATGAGAGTTTGAAATGTTGAAATTTTGGAGAATTAATCATAAACACCTTTCCACATTTTTACTAGGGTGTCCCTACCATAGCCGATGACGGAATTCTAATGGTGCCGCCCCCTAAAATATTTCCAAATAATTCAAAAATAACGTGTGCAAAGTTTGGGGCCTCCACCTAAACGCGAAATGGTGTCTGTAGCAATGTCATTTTTGCCATTCAAAATACATGGGAAATTTTCTTATTTTACTTTTTATTTTATTTTATTTTTTTTCTCAGTAAATAGTAAGTCGGAAATTCGGCCGCTAGTCAAAATTATTACTGATATATATGCCTTTGAACCTAGGTACAAAAAACCGGTTCAACTTTTTCCCCGTAGGTAAGGAAGGGGCCTTCAAAATTTATGTAAAATTCAAAGTAATGCTATTCCTTTTTACAAAACCTATATACTAAAAACCGGTCCAACTTTTTTATCGAAGATAAGGAGGAATAGCACAGTTTTGAATTTTACGTAAATTTTGAAGGTCTCTCCTTACCTACGGGTAAAAAGTTGAATCGGTTTTTTGTACCTAGGTTCAAAGGCATATACATTAGTAATAATTTTGACCAGCGGCCGATTTTTCGACTAGCTATTTACTGAGAAAAAATAAATAAATAAAAAGTAAAATAAGAAAATTTTCCATGTATTTTAAATGGCAAAAATGACGTTGCTATACAGACAGGTGGTATCGTGGTGCGAGCGGAATGAAAATGAAAATGAAACACCAAGCTAAGGATCGAACATCAATATAATAATCCACTAAGTTTCACCCTCACATACTTGACAGATATAAACCTTAACCGACTAACATAATAACGACTCTAATAAACCGTAATGATGACTGAATAGGAATGACGCTGAAGCCTGTCCGCGCTGAGAGTATATCAGCGCGGGTGCTTAGTCAGCGGTTCCCATGCTCGATAGAGGGATTCGTGGGAATCGCTGACTAAGCGATGCCTGAATCCGTCTACCGAGCGACGGGTAGCTTTAGGACCGTAACTAGGTTCGTTGGATCGAACCTCCTTTTCGGTTTCCGGCGTACCAAACTCTCCCGGACCAGATCCAACGATCCTAGTCTGAAACTTTGGTACGGTCCTGCCACTACCTTACATAACTATCGTCGTTTTTACAAGTATCGATCCTCTTTTTTTTTTTTTTATCTATAAAGCGTTCAAAAATCTAAGCTACTAAAGTCTACTAGTTCCAACATGTGTACTCCCATTTATTGTCCTGCGGTTCCCTAATTCTACCAGCTTGGTACTCAAATGGAAGTACACTTATGCTTGCTATCTACTTTTTTTTTTACTTTAAGCGATTCTACTTTGCTTGAAAATTTCTTGTGGTAAATCAATAGAAACATTATTTCGTTTGAAAATACTATTTTGTTGAAAAATAAAAAAAATTACTTGGTTTTTTACCTATTTGCTATCAGCATTTGATTTACTACAAGCTTTTTCTTTTTTTTTTTTAAAACTAGTAGCTTTTTTTTTTTTTTTTAATAAAAAAATATTCAGTAAAAATGTATTCTAAATTAAGCATTTGAATTATGCTTGCTTCAAAAGAAAAAAATCGTGTTCCGTACTAATAGCTTAAGTATATAAAAAAATTAAAAATTGCCTTATAATGTGGCTAAAAAAAAATCATTATCATTGTCATTTCAAGCTAGTAGTACGTACGCGTATGAAATGAATACGATTAATCTTATCGCTAGGTTTCTGTTTTCACTACTTTTCTCTACCACTACTTTTTTTTTTACTTGAACTATGCAAATTACTTTTCTTTTCTCTTTTAACACTTAATTATTTTATAGCTTTTATGCTTTTTGTTCACATTTTAAACTTCATTTGGTCACTTTTATTCACTTTTTGTGGAATGGTTTCGGTAGCGCTGGTTTCTTCTTTTACGGTCTCTCTGTCTTGGGGATGCTCTTTGGAAGCTGATGGGATGTCGATTGCTGTATACGTCTTGAGTGTGGCTTGGCTTATCTCTTCGGAGTTTCGTTTTGGCTTACGTAGGGCAACGTATAAAAATGAAGATTGGAAACAAGCTGCAAGTAGCTGGAAGCTCCATCCGACTATTCTGAAGAGGAGACAACCTCTTCCAATTGTATTGAAGGCTGACATGACGATTTTTGCGATGATGTACATTCCAATGAAACCTGAGCACATGGATCCAAAAACTTGGAGATTTCCCCATATGTAGTACTGAAATGACGACTCAATTTTGTCCATGACGCTGGTGTCGATTAGACTTCCGAGGGAAACTCCTTGCTTTCCCGAAGGATCAAATTGAACAGTGTTGACAATGGTGTTGGCGATTGCTTCTCTTTCAGACGATAGAAGCATCTGACGGGTTAAACTTTCGATTTGGTCTTGGGTATAAAGTCCACTGGAACCAATTGAAGAAATGTGGTGAAAATACCAGGAATTATGAATATTAGGATTTAGGGCTTGCGGTTGAATTGTCATTTGAGGTTTCCATGAACGGATGTCCAGGTATTAGAAAATTATATTGTGACTGTATAAACTTGGTCACACGGAATTTCCGTTGCATGTTCCGTCAAAATTCTGTTTCTCGGGGTGAGAAACATGCTGGTGTTTTTGTAGGTCACTGGAAGGTCGTTGTAACAACGATCCTCTTGACGAAAGGTGACGTTCACTGGCAAGCACTTGATGATATGGATTTGCTCTCCTGCGACTACTCCTGCAAATCCTGGCTCGTTCTGGACTTCGTAGGCGAATTGGTCTGGAGCTACGTATGCGAGACTGAGCAAGTTGCGGAGTGCAATCCTTCGGTTTTCGCACTGCTGGAGGGAAAGCGTCTTGTATAACGCTTCTATTTGATCAGCTACATGGAATTCCAGGAAGAGAAATTTCGTATTGATGTAACTGATAAGGGAAAGGCTGGCTCCGGACTCGCTGGTGATTTCTTCATACTCAACGTGGTAGAAGAAATTCTCTGGGACGATGTAAATATTTTCCTGATCCGTCAGGAAAAATGATTGACGGCAGATGGTCGTCGATCCCATCTGTTTGATCGCGAACACATACGGGTCTTGATGCACTGACACTATGTTCTGCATTGCTCCCGTTTCTTTTGCGGTTAAAGAAATTAATGTCGCGTTACCGTTGTAAATTTTAACGAAATTATTCGGACGGCACTGTATATTCGGTTCAACTGTCCAAAAGACTTGTCCAAGTACATAGTCTGTACATTTACTGTTACTGTACGCGCAAGTCACACCGTTTATTACGATTGTGTCCGTTCGAACATCTAGCTTCGCTTTTTTCGTATCGAAATAAAGTTTTATTTTATGCGTAATGAATGCTTTATTCAGCATTACCCCGTCAACTCTACGATTCTCACCTGTACAATCACTGTTATAGTCCACTGATCCTGCTACATCAATACTTTGCAACAACACATTGTTTTTAACACTTTTAATGATTATATCATTATTAAAGGGATATCGCATTTGTCCATTCGCGATAAGATCGTGACACTCCGATTCGGTAAAGTCGTATCGGAATGTTTTAAAGGGTTTGGGCTGCAGCGCGATGTGTCCCCATTTTCCGCAGTACAAGGTAAAGGCTTCGATTTCCAAAGAGCAGACGTTTACCGTTACGTCTACTACTCTTTTGTGGAGGACAATGGCTGCTTTGATCGGATTCGTCGTTGTCGCCTTAAATTCTTCTTCTTGGCACTGTTGGACTTCCAGTGCGGAAAACGTTGCCACTTTTGCTTGAGACGATTTACAGTCAAATCCCACTAATGCTTGGGCTAGCTGGCTGGATGCAGCTAATATGAGGATGAGCATGCACATGCACATGGTTTCTAACTACAAGAACAGAGACCGATGTCAGGTTGCGCTAAAGTCTTTGTTTCTATTTAAAATAAAATTTAATACTAATTACATTCATTTGGTATCCCGTAAAACAAAAACAACTTTTCTTTAACTTTTTTTTTTTTACATATTATTGTAAGATCCTTTTTTTTTTTTACAATTTGACTTAATAATCGCTAGGAACTACGTTACAATTGAAAAAGAAGAAATAATTTCGAAATTTAGAATGCTCTTCTTCTTCTTTTTTTTTTTTTATTTTGCTAATTATTATTATTTCTTCTCTTTTTTTTTTTTTGACTATATTTTTTTTTTTTTTTTTTTTTTTTTTTCTTTTAATAAAAAAAAATGTTACTGGCTTTAATAAAATAACTATTACTTAATTTTAATATCTATGGCTATAGTTCCGACAGTTTATTTATTACTACCATTATCACCATCTTTCCCAAAAAAAAAATATTATTTAGTGTTATTTTCACTTGGTTCTTTTACGGTGTTATTTCTTCTTCTTGTACTAATTATTACCTTTTTATTATTATTTTTCTATTTTACTTTTTTATATTTATTTCTCTCTCTCTTTCTTTTTTTTTTTAATTGTTTGTTTGGTCCACACCCCATGTTTTGGTGTCAACGGGAATCTCGGACCCGCAAAAAAAATCTGAAATTTAGGAATTAAGGATTGGTAGCGTTCATGTGGATTCACGAAGCTCTGTAAAATGGTTACAATAAAATCTGAAAATTGAGAACTGAGTTATTTACTGCCTAAAAAAAATTTTTTTTTTTTAATGAACTGCAATTTGTACTAAAATCGCTTTTTTTTTTTAAAAAAATCTATAAACTAGTTTCTTTATCTTGTTTAGATTTTTTCGAACTTTTTTGTATTTGGGGTCCCTCTTTACGCTTATCTCCTTTCGATTCGCGTTCCGGTATTTCGCCTTTAATTATTACTGGTTTCGTTGCTTCCTTTGGCGCCTTGTAGATACTTTTAACTTTATTTGCCATGCTGACTCTCGGCGGCCTTCCTCTTTTCTTCGGTTCAGTCTTTTGCGGATCACTGGGTCCTGGTTCCGGCTTAGTTATTTTTACTTCTGAGACTTTTACTTCTGTTGGTTTTACTTCCGTAGTATTCCTTTTTTGTTGCTCTGGTGCTGCTGTCTGAAACGGCTTTGCAGTCTCTTTCGTTAACTTTTTGATTTCCGGTTGCTCTGTTGCTCCGTTTTTGAGCGCTCGTTTTCGTGTGAAATACGGCATTTTCCACTGCTGTTCGGGTTCCTTTGCAGATTCTTCTTCTGAAGCGTTGGATTCAGGGCGCGTCTGAGTATTTTTACTTGCGAAAATTTTCCTCATTGTTTGCGTGAATGTGTTTCGAAGTAACTTCCTTGGTTCGCTTGTCTGCTGAGTTTGATTTTTCTTATTTTCCTCGGAATTTTCCGTTATCTCGGTCCTATCTGGAATTATTGCTGATTTCTTCTTTCGAATTTCCGCTTGCTTCTCCGGTTGGGTTTCTTGACTTTCTGGAGTTTCTTGATTATCCTTTGAAATTTCTTGAATGTCCGGTTTTCCCAGTTGCTCCTTCTCCTCGGCTTCGTGCATTTCGATTTCTTCAGTCACTGGAGCTTTTTGTGGTGAGGCTTTGGGTTCCGGTCTCCGGGCTTTCTTTTTTTCTGTCGTCTTTGTAAGCGTCTTAGGTCGTCCTCTTAATCGTTTAACTGTTGGCTTATCCGTTTCGTCTTGGCTTCCGTTTTTTCTTGGACGTCCCCTTTTCCTTACTGGTTTTCCCGATGCCTCCGCTTGAATATTAGCTTCTTCGTTTTCTACCTCCATTTCCATTTGTACATCGTTTTGACCGGTATCTTCTTCTGATTTATATTCCGTAATTTCGTCGTAATCGATGTCTTGATGCTTTTCCGTTTTCAACGTGTATTTCGGCTTTACTTGCGGATTTGTTTCTCTTGGAGCATATACTTGTGCTTCTGTAGTTATTTGAATCGGTCCTTCGTCTTCCGAAATACTTCCTGTTCTGCGAGTAGCTCGACGTATTACTCTTGGATTTTCCTTCTGAGTTTTCCCTTGTAGATTTTCCTGGATTTCTTTTGGCGATTCTTGGGTTCCTTTACTTGCTTTTTCATCCAATGGCTTCTTCTTTAATTCCTCTTTTTCCGATTCGTCGCTTGAATCGATTTCTTCTTCGTAGTAACGTTCTGGCTTTACTCGTTTTATTGCTACTTCAAAAGGTTTCTCCGTGGAGTTTAATAATTGAACCGTAGCTGTATTTTCTGTGAGTTTTACCACTCGGTATGGTCCCTTGAATTTCGCTGAATAAACCTTATTTTGCTTTTTGTCGATATTCTCGTTTTTAACATACACCCTTTGATTTATCCTCAGGTCATGGTTTCGAATCTTTTTATCGTGCCTAGCCTTTGTTTTATTCTGATATTCTTCAATATTTTGCCTAACCGTTTCCCACGTCTTTTTCCATATCGCGATATTGAAATCAGTGGATTTTTCATCAGAAATTCGATACCTACTGGGAGCGTTCAAGTATTACGTAAGACCGAAAGGGGGGGAGGGGGTACTTGAAAATCTTACGATTTTTCTACTAGGGGGAGGGGGGGAGTTTGGCAAATCTTACGTAAGAATTCCATTATGACTTATTGTTCAGATTTTTTTTTATTTCAAAAATTAAGCTGTTTCAATTTTTTTTCTAATGTCTGAAGTAGGAAAATTGAAAATTCTTTCAAAAAATTAAGAAATAAAATTTATTTTTTGATGGATTTTTTGTGCCAATTGTAGCCATCTTCAGGATATGAGTATGAACTATAAATCTAGATTTTAGAAAAATATTACTTCAATTTAAAGTTGGCGTTAAAAAAAAAGGGGGGGGGGTCCGCGAAAATCTTACGTATATAATAGGGGGGTTCAAATAAATCTTACTAATTCTTACGAAGGGGGGGGAGGAGGGGTCCTAAAACCGGAAAAAAGTCTTACGTAATACTTGAACGTTCCCACTGAACGTTAACTGGGCTTCTAATGGCAAAATTATTTTCCTATGATAAACAACTTCATAAGGAGAAAGCTTACTATCTTCATTTACTACGCTTCTCAAACCAACTAAAATATAAGGAATAAATTTTGTCCAGTTTATCGTAGGGTGATCAGCAATTAAACCTCTTAAAACTTTCTTAGCATTTTTTACTCCTAACTCGGCTTTACCGTTAGCTTCCGGCGAATACGCTTGCGGATGAAGAATTTGCATGTTCATTTGTTTGGCAAAAGCCTCGAATTCGGCTGATCGGAATGAAGTTTGATTATCCGTTACGACTTTAGGTATTATACCGTGATTTGGAATAATACGTTCCATAAACGCGTTTATTATTGTTTTTGCTTCCATATCGACCGTAGGAATTATTTCGATGTACGATGAAAATCGACATACTAAAATTAACGCATACTTATATTCATCTCCGTATATACTATTTATTGGACCGGCAAAATCGGCATTTACCGCCGCGAACGGTTTCGCTTCTACGTCATAAAGCTTCATAGGAGGAATGAACGGTCTATTATTCGGTTTATTTCGTAAACAATTTTCGCATTGATTGACTACTTTCGTAACTTTTGCTTCCATTCCTTTAAAATAAACTACCGCTTTCATTAATGTAAAAGTTTTCTTAATTCCAGGGTGTCCTATAAAAATACTTGAATGATAACATTTAATAACTTCAGTTTCCATTTTACTAGGGACATACAATCTTACTGCACCGTTTTTACTTAATTTATATAAAACATCATCTGCATCTAACGAATATTTTTCGGCTAACTTGCATTTGGGATTCTGCTTTATTTTATTTATTATATCTTTAATAACCGGATCTTCTAATTGCTCTTTTCTAATTCTTGCGCGCGATATAAATTTATCTTTTTCCCATAATTCTTTTACTTCTCCTGTTCCAAATGCGTATATTTTCTCGGTATCGGTTTGCTCATCTATAAAATTATCTGATTCGGGAATATAAAATGATCCTTCCGAAAAAGAAGTTTCGGAATTTGACTCGGTTTCGCTTGAAGTTTCGGTTTTTTCCGGAATTTCCTGGATGAATTGTTGTCTTTCTTCTTCTTGAGGAACCATTTCTGCGTTTTCCTGTTCCTTTTCGCTGAATTCGGATTGCTGTTGACCTTCGGAATCGTGAGTCTGGATTTCTTCTAAAGAATTCGGTTCGGAATCCGTATATTCGGATTTATATTTTTCATCTTCTGAGTCACCTAATACGCTATTTTCTGAGCTATTATTAATACTTCCGCGACTCGTATTTTCTTCTGAAGTCGTTGGTATACCGCTGTCGTTTGATTTTCCGGTTTCTTCTGCTAAAAGAATTTCGTTTTCCTCTTGGGAATTCCTATGGATTTCATTGAGCGATTTTTCATTCGGAGTTTCTATTTTTCTGTCGAGATCTTCTAACGTGAATTGAATTTCCTGAACCATGCTTTTCCTATAATTGCGAATATTTTCATTACCTTGACTATCAATTGAATCCAATTTACACATTAATTTAATTAATAAATCTTCTCGCTTAAGGTATTCCTTATCTTTGACTGATTTAAATTTAAGATTTTGAGTTTCAATTTCTTCCCTTATTTTTCCGATCTCTTCCTCGATGCTTTTTATTTGTTTTACTGTTGCGTTATTTGAATCTAATTTAAAGGTGTTAATTTGCTCTTTACGTTTCGTTTGTCGTTGATTTTTCTTAGGAACGGGCGGTACTCGTTTAACTTTAACCTCTTTAGATTTCTTTAACCATTGTTGAACAAATTCTTCGTAGGACAAATATTTCTTATCGTCGGTTTCGGAAACGTGTACTAATTGACCATCTACGAGTTTTAAACGAGAAAGGCAGTCAGCTGCTTCATTATGAATTCCTTTAATATGATGCAATTCGAGGTCAAATTGAGATAAAAATAATGCCATTCTTTGATAAACCTCTTTTATCCTGCCTCCATCAAATAAAAATTTTATAGGCAAATTATCCGTAAAAACTTTAGTGCGACGTCCTGTTATGTAATAAGAAAATTGCTTACAGGCGTATACGACTGCGTGTAATTCTTTTCGATAAATTTCGTGTTTGGCTTCTTCCTCAGATAATGTCCTTGACTGAAAACTTATTGGTACTTCTTCTAGTTCTTTTGTTACAGGATTTATTTGTTCTTGCGTTAAGATCGCTGATATCGCAAAATTACTAGCATCCGTGTAAATTCGAAAGCATTTATCAGATCTAAAATCAGGATAAGCTAAAGCTACTCTTCTTAAAAGGCTTGCTTTAATTTTTGGAACTTGCTTCCTGCTCTTCTGTCCAAATAAATTCAGTTTTCTTTTTCAAAAGCTGTTAATGGTACTGTAATCTCAGCAAACGACGGAATGTGCTTACGAAAAAATGAGGCCATTCCGATAAAGCGCTTTTAAGCTTTCACTGTCGTAGGCTGAGGAAATTCTTCGATGACTTTCATCTTATCTTTACTAGGTTTGATGAGTAACCGTTAATATCGAATCCTAAATAGGTTATTCTTTTTTTCAAAAAGAAGTCTTCGTTGGATTCAATTTGAGGTTTGCTGCTCTAAGTTTGTCGAAAACCATTCGGAGCTTTTCTAAATGTTCATCGATTCCTTCCTTAGAGAATACTAGAATGTCATCTAAATATTTGCTGGTGAATTTTTCCGTTCTTCCTGCTAATAAGGTGTTCATGCTCTTTGAAATATAGCTGGAGCATTCCTAAGTCCAAAAGGCATTCTTAAATATTCGAACGTGCCGAAACAATTTACAATCCTGTTTTTCTATCGAATTCTCGTGCATTTGTAATTGATTATAAGCGGATGTTAAGTCTAAAGACGAAAAATAATTTGAACATGCAGCTTTATCGATAAGTTCAAATAAATCAGGCAGTAGTACTAATGGAACAGTTTTAGCGTTCAAAGCTCTAAAATCCACGCAAGGTCTAAATTTCGTTTTATTATTTACTGTCCTCGTTACTATTACCATAGGAGAAACATATCTGGGATTTTTGCATTCCTAATAATTTTCTGATCTAAAAGCTTTTGCATTTCTTCCCTTAAAGGCTCTACAAAATGCTGAGGGACTTATATGGTCGATTATGATCGGAATATCCATTAATTCGATTTCCACTGGATCTAGATTCGCTGCTGTTAATTTATCTCCGCTGAAATAAAATAAGTCCTTATATTCCTCAAGAAAAGTAACAACTTTTTTTTCCTCAGGTGTCATGTGGTCGTGAGGTATTATTTCTCTTAAGTTTCTATTCTCAGGTTTTGCAAGCTCAGTTCTAGCTTCTGGGATGTCTATGAGATCCTGTGTGTCAGCATCGAAAGATAAATTTCTTCTATCGGATCAGGTCTGTCTCGATGATATTTAATAACACGCTGTCTACTGTTGCAAGTTCGAGTGTGCCTAGTAAAGTATTAATTGGAACTTGAGCTTCCGTAAAATCTGCATTAATTATCATGACGTTTTAAATTTAGAATCCTCAAAAGTATGCAAAGATGGACAAGTGTTCAATTCCCACTTGAAAAGATTTGAATATCGGGTTTAAAAACATAAGTTCCTGTAATTTCTTATTAGCTTTCGCAGGTACAGATGTCCAACTGTTGGTTCCAAGGTTAAAGTTTGGGAGGCCCTTACTTCTAAGGTTGTGGTTTCCTTGGTTGAAGAAGTCGTTGAAACTAATGTCCTTTTCTGTTGCTTTATGAAGTTGTTGCTGATTATGATTACTTTTCTCCTGGGTTGACTGCCCTTTAGGCTGCTCCACTTTATTTATTTGACGTTTCGTTTCTTTTTTTTCTGCTACTTTGTTTATTTTATTTTTATTTATACCACTTGTCGTTGGGTCATTCTTACCGTTATCTCCTATTTCATTTCGAGATTCGTTTGTATCCGTCATCGCTTTTTTAAGTGGTGTGAAATTCCTATCTTTCGCTTCGTTGACATTTTTTCCATTGATCCTGTTTTCTTTAGAGCCATTATCTTGGGTTTGTTTTGGTGTCGAATTTTATTGGAGCTAAGCTTTTTATTTTTCTCATGTTGTGCCACTTGATTAGGGGCTATCTGTGTTATTCCTTTTTGCTGAGACTGGTTTATTTGCCCTTGAGTCTGGTGATTTTGTTTCTCTTGAGTCATCTGATTTGGGAATATCTTATTTATTTTATTCTCTCGAGAATGTTCCGTTTGCCCTTGAATTGTTTTAGATGATATCGTATTAAAACTTCGGCATATTCTACTTTTTTTTCTGACAATCGTCTAAAGAATATAATTTATGCAATTTTCCTTTAAATTCAATAACATCATTTTTACCTCGAAAATAAAGTTGGTTTTCGGAAAGAAAATTTCTACTTAATATCCCATCTGTTGTTATTTCTAAAGCAGAATCTGGAATTATATAAGTTGGATATCGAATTTGATGACCCCCTAAATAATAATCAATATAAGCAATCCCTAAAACTCTCAATTTATTTTTCGTAACCCCTTTAATTGTTACACGTTTAGGTCTAATTTTCTGTTTTTCCTCGTTTGAAAGAGATGAAACTCTCAAAATGCATGCGGATGCTCCTACGTCTGTTATAAAACTTTTATTTTCTTTTCCCTTTTTCTCTAACCCCATGAAAATAACACAAGGACTATCTTTATACGACGCTAAATTATAAGAAAAAACAACTTCATCTTCTAATTCGCTATCGGAACTATGCTTAGAATTAACGTATACCTTAGTTTTAAATACCTTATTTTCAAAATCTGATTTCTTATTACTTAATTTATGGGCTAAAACATTTTCATGACTTTTTTCTGGGATGACCTTTTCTTTCCTGCTTTCCCATGATGTTCTGGGAAAGCGATTTACTCGTTTTTTGGCTGATACATGTATAATTCGTCTTCGCTTTCTTGGTCATTCCTTGGTCCATCATCTTTTCCTCTAAAATATTCTCTTCCATTTCCTCTGAAATTTTGACGACTTCTGCAGTTGATTGAAATGTGTCCTTTCTTGTTGCACGTGTAGCAAGTTACGTTGGAGCCGTTGTTCCTTGATTGGCTTAATCCTTGAACGACTGCTTGAGCTATGAAAAATCCTAGTTGTTGAATATTTTCTGGTAGACCCAAATTTGGTTGATTTTCCGTTTTTCTCGGATCATATGGGACGATGGCATTTGTATTTTCTCGATGTTTTTTCTTTTCTTCCAGCACGCATACGGTAAGATTATCCACGACTTTTCCTAACTTCACTAGGCTGGCCTCCAATTTTAAGATCTTGCTTTCATTCTTTTCGGTGACAGTTTCGGATGGCTTTTCCGTATTTTCTTCGGTTTCCGAAATGGCGTTGATTTGATGATAAGGCGATGGTTCCCCTATCTCCATTTCGTACTTCCGTGCTTTTTCTAGGGCTTCGTCATACGTCGTTGGGCATATTATGTCCAAATACGCTTTGATATTTTTCCGTAAACCATTTTTGAAATATAACAATTTTTCCGTTTCGAAATTTTCCAAGAGAGCTTTTTGTTTCGTTGGATCACTTTCTGATGGTCGATTAATGTCGGCTAACATGCTGACTCGAATAGAGAATTCTTCTACGGTTTCTCCAGGTGCTTGCTTGATGCTTGCGAGCTGCTGAATGGTTGAGATTTTCGACTTGATCGGTTTGAATTTTTCCAACAATTTGGGCTTCAGATCTTCCCATGTTGTTAAGTTCTGAAGGCTCCCGTCATTGTAAAACAGTCTTGCTGCATTTCCTGCGAGGCGAACTTTAGCTACTTGCGCCGTAATTTCTGATTTCCATTTTCCTATTTCGGCGTACGCGTCAATCATCCTAACATAATCGCGAATTGAATACTTGTCGCTATGTTTCGTAAAACAAGGAATGTTACTAATAAAGTCATGTTGAAGAGCTTTTCCTTCGTCGTCCGACATTTTGAAAATAAAAAATGATGGAATCGATGATGGCTTATGCATAAACAAAAATTCTCTATATTTCTCTTTTTTTCGATACCCGCGAATTTTCAAAATGTTAAAAAATAAATCTTTATGATGAAGTACTCTGGTCAATATGAATAACGAATGAGCCTATTCTGTTATTATTCTCTTATTTAAAACAAGAATAATGCAATACCCTAATTCTTTGACTTTAAATTTAATAAAAATTCGAGTGAAAAGAAACTTTTTTTTTTTTTAAAAAATGCTATGTAATTTATGCGATCAACCCCTTCTTTTTTTTTTTTTTATATATAAAAAAACACAATTTAAAATTGAAAAACATTTTTTTTTTTTTTTACACAAAATACAAGAAAAATTGGGTTGTCTGAATTTTAGGAAAAAAATCGGCTTGCCCTTTACAGCTCCGATTTACGGTCTATACCTACCGCAAAAACCTGCCCACTATTCTCAACTACTTAGAATCGATTTATTAAAATCTGATTCTAAATAATTGATTTAGAGGATCCGTTTTTTCCTAATCTAGAGCAACATACCAATTAAACTCGTAAAATCTAACATTTTTTTTTTTTTTACTTAAATGGGTATTAAATACGATCGCTCTATCTTCTTTTTTTTTTTTTTTTTTTTATACGATTCTTCACTATTCTACCCTAATTTTTTTAAAAAAAAAAATTCGAAACGACCTGACCATGGAAAATCGAGGGTGGTCCCTAACATGCGCGTGCCAGTTTCGGTAATTATTTTCGATGACAAAACAAACAACAAAATTTGAAGACGATGATTTTCAATTTCCCACGATGATTTACTTTTTTTTTTTTAAACAAATACACTTTTGAAGACGGCGATTTCCTTGTTCAAATCCACCAAAAAAATAAAAATGAAGACGAAGATTCATGCAATATACCTTAACCATGCATTTTAAATAAAAACAAGCCTTACCTTACCAGTTAGGTGATCACTTTAAAAAAAAATTATTGTCTTTAAAAAAAATTAAATTTCTTTCAGAAAAACTAAAAAATAAAAGAAAAATTTCATTAATTGATTACTTCACTTAAACTTTTTTTTTTTTTTTTTAATTTTATTCCTCTAGTTCTTTTTTTTTTTTAATTTATTCACACTCGTTATTTTCACTTTTATTTTGATGTATTTTTTACTTTTTCACTTTTTATTTTATTTTCTTATGTTATGAATGAACTCCTACTCGGATCTGACGCATGGCCCTATGCCTAGCCATGGCCTCTTCCATTTCAGAGCTCATTAAATTTATTATTTTCATTTTTAATTTACTTTTTTTTTTTTAAATTGCATGAACAGAAAAAATCGAAAAAAATTAAAAAGAAAATCCAAAAATCCCTACTCGGATCTGACGCATAGCTCTATACTAGCCATGGCCTCTTCCATTTCAGAATTTTGTAAAATTAAATTGCTTGGCACGTACTTAAAATTTCTTTCTGTTCTTCAATAAAAAATTTTAAAGAAAGAAAAAATTAGAAAAATTTTCAAGAAAACCACCAAAAATCCTACTCGGATCTGACGCATAGCTCTATACCTAGCCATGGCCTCTTCCATTTCGGAAAATTGGGAACTCAGAGTACATACTCATACTTTAACTTTCTTCTTTATGCAAAAAATAATCTCTTCACTTTTTTTTTTTTAAAAAATTAAATTAAAATTGTATTCTTTTTATTACTTTTTTTTTTTAAATAATTTGCTTTTATTATTCCACTTCTTTTTTTTTTTATTAATTTTAATTTTAATTTTTTTTTTTTTTTTCACTAACACCCACACATTTTAAATTATTTAAAAAAAAAAATTACGGTGAGGGCGAAAACTAAGTTCGAAATCCTACCGATGCCACCAGCTTGGTATCGTGGTGCGAGCGGAATGAAAATGAAAATGAAACACCAAGCTAAGGATCGAACATCAATATAATAATCCAACTAAGTTTCACCCTCACATACTTGACAGATATAAACCTTAACCGACTAACATAATAACGACTCTAAGAAACCGTAATGATGACTGAATAGGAATGACGCTGAAGCCTGTCCGCGCTGAGAGTATATCAGCGCGGGTGCTTAGTCAGCGGTTCCCATGCTCGATAGAGGGATTCGTGGGAATCGCTGACTAAGCGATGCCTGAATCCGTCTACCGAGCGACGGGTAGCTTTAGGACCGTAACTAGGTTCGTTGGATCGAACCTCCTTTTCGGTTTCCGGCGTACCACAGGGGTGTAACCACAATTTTTCCAGAGGGGGGGGGGGGGGCACGATCCTTTTACAAATTTTTTTTCGGCCCACCCCCCCCCCCCCTCCCTCCAGTCTAATTTTATAATTTTTATGTAATTAATGCACTTATTTCTCCATACAGTCAAAGGTGGAAGCTATCGTTCAAACGGTTTAAAAAAAATAGTATTATTAATGGAATGAGAGGTTTAAAAAATTTATTTAATATCAGTAGCATTAGAAGGCTTATAACCAAAGGTTTTTCGTCTAACATCGCTTGGAGATATAAAATCCTTAATCACATTTTCTAGATCCAGAGATCTACAAACTCCTACCGTTTAGTTCAATTTCACATTACAGACAAAATTCATGGCAAAAAAAAAAAAAAAAAAAAATCATTTTTCTCTTTTTTTATATAAATCATTTTTTTTTTATATTTTTTGCATGGATATACTGTTTGTGATTGGTAATTTATTAACAAAATAGGAGCCATTAGGGGGGGGGGGGCAAAAAATTTTCCAGGGGGGGGGGGCAAAGCTCGCGCAGGGCTCTCCCCTCTGGTTACCCTGTTGGCTCTGCCCTCCCTGTGGTTACACCCCTGTATACAGACACCATTTCACGTTTAGGTGGAGGCCCCAAACTTTGCACACGTTATTTTCGAATTATTTGGAAATATTTTAGGAAGTGGCACCATTAGAATTCCGTCATCGGCTATGGAAGAGACATCCTGATTTTTACACAAAGTGTTTCATGCGTAAGTTCAGAGTTAATGCTCAAAAAATTTAGTTTTGTTAAAAATTAAAAAATTTAAAAATTAAAAAAAAAATATTACCTTGTTGTTACGATCCTGGTTGAGATGACCTGCCAAGATAGAAATTCCGTTTTCATCGTCTATCAATGGCTCATTCAGGTGGTCTTCCTTCAAAGATGCATTATCATTATCTTCATCTTCGGAAGATTCACTGCAATAATCTTCATCTTCGGAAGATTCAATGATGTCGCATTCCTCTTCTCGTGTGTTTCAGCACCCACCATCATACCCCACGAGGAATTCGAGGCCGGTATCACCGTCCACACTCAGGTCAAACCTTGTCATCGGTGATTCAATGGTCAAGCACACTACCTCTCACCTCCCGAAAGATGAATACTCCGTCCTGTGCCATCCAGGCATTCGAATTAACCAACTAACTGACAAGGTGGTCGGCCTCCAGGCGCATAATGCTGGGGCCTTAATTATTCATGTAGGCACCAATGACCTTAAGAAATCACAAGACAACAAGGACGTCGTTACTGATTTTACCAACCTCATAGCCAAAGTCAAATCACAGTTCCCTCATCTACGGATTTGTCTTAGTGCCGTAATTCATCGAAGAGATATCCGCTTTCAACGCATCTCAGCTCTTAATGACAGTCTTAAATGGTTATGCGAAACTACTGGTTGTGAGTTTATTGACGCCAATTCTCAGCTGTGCGACTACGACTTGGGTAAGGATGGGCTACATCTGAATCGCAGAGGGTCCCGCACTCTGGCCAGCGTCTTCAGGGGTAGCTTGGAAACCTCAAAAAACCCTTAACTAGATCCAGTGGTGTTAGCCTCCCCCCGATTGATGATTGTGCCACTTCTACCCGCAATCAACGCGTTCATCGTTGTCTACATTATATCAAGCCCGCTGCCAAAAAAAATCACACTCTCTCCATCTATTATCAAAACGTTCGCGGCTTAAGAAGTAAAATCCCTACCCTAAATAGCGCGATTTTAGCCAATGATTACGATCTTGTATGTCTAAGTGAAACGTGGCTTACTCCTGACATTTACGATGGGGAGCTGTTCGACTCGAGATACGTTGTCCTTCGTTCAGACAGGGATAGGGCACTCTCGCAGAGGCTTGATGGTGGAGGCGTTCTCATCGCCGTCAATATAAAATTTCAAGTTACCAAAGTGGACTTTCCTTCAGCACGCTTTTATGAATGTGTTTGGGTTAGAATTAACATGTCAAAATTTTCACTGTGGCTCTGCTGCATATATTTTCAGTGCAATAGTACTATTTCTTGTTATGATCAATTTTATAATAACTTAGAAACCCTAGAGAGTCAATTCTTACCTGATGACAAGATCTTGATGGTTGGCGACTTTAACCTTGGAGCCTTTTCTGTGCCTTATTTGGGCGGCGACAGTAGGGTAATAATCTATTCAATTTTATGAGCATTTACAATCTTTCGTCATTTAATGAGGTAAAAAACGCGAATGGTCGCACATTAGACCTAATTCTTAGTAGCCTCTCCACTACTGTCACCGAGGAATCTCCTATTTTGCCCTTAGATCCTCACCACCCGGCACTACACATCCTGTGCTCCGGAAACATCCAACCCACCATAAATCCAACTCCATCCGTCCGCGCTCCATCTTTCAACTTCATGCGTACTGACTTTGATGCATTGTACCGTGAATTTGCCCGTGTAGATTGGTCACCTGTTCTCGAAAAAAATGAAGTTAACACAAGTGTAGATGAGTTTTACGATCTCTTTTTTTCCATTCTAAAAGCACATACTCCGATGACGTCAGGCAGAGGAAGACGCTACCCTCCTTGGTACACCGGAAATATTGTACAGCAGCTAGCTCTAAAACGGAAGCTAGAACGTAGAAGATACTCAAACTCACAAAACAACCTACGTTTTGTCTCGGTTAGAACTTCATTAAATCACAGCATCAGTAAAGCCTATATCGCCTACATAAAAGACTTGGAGAATAACTTTAAGTCAGATCCACGATCATTCTATAGATTTATTAACCACAGGAAAAGATCCAGTTCTTCCTCTGTGATGACTTTTGAAGGCCGCCCAATTACCAGTTCTCCGGCTATAGCTAACCAACTCGCAAAACACTTTGAACGCTCCTACACGCAAGCCCCGGCCGTCTATGACCTAGATTCAATTTGTTCAAGTCTTGTGTCAGACCAAGTCGTATCCGTTCTGACTCTCCCGGAAATAAAGCTCTCTGACTTGCTGCATGCTTCTTACTGTATGAAATCTTCTCGTAGCTCGGGGCCTGACGGTGTTCCAGCCTATGTCGTTAAAGGTCTTCTGGAACCTCTTTCGGAACCGCTCTTGCACATTTATAACCTTTCCCTAACAACGGCATCCTTTCCCAGGAGATGGAAAACCGCTAAGGTAATTCCAATTCCTAAAACTCCTAGCAGCACTGAGATAACTCAACAAAGACCAATCTCTCTTCTTGATTCGTTTAGCAAGTTATTCGAAGCTGTCATTCACAGAGTCATACAGAACCATTTTGGTCCCCTGGTCTCCGATCAACAACATGGATTCGTTGCAAAGCGATCCACAGTCACTAACCTCTTGGGCTTTACTCAGGATGTTTCTGAGGCATTGGACTCAGGTTTCCAGGTTGACTGCATCTACACGGACTTTGCCAAAGCATTTGACAGAGTTGATCACGATATCCTTCTGCGCAAGTTACATGAAAGTGGTTTCTCACGTCCTTTAGTTGCACTTTTTGCTTCCTACTTATGCGACCGCACCTTCCGAGTGTCATATGACGGACACCTGTCTGATCTAATGTCCGCCAAATCAGGAGTTCCTCAGGGCGGTAACACTGGACCTGACCTCTTCTTATTTTTTATTAATAACTTACCTTCCGCGCTTTCTTTCTCTCTGTCTAAACTCTTAGCGGATGACTTTAAACTTTATAAGATAATTAGATCCGAGCTGGACTGTCTTCAGTTACAACTTGACCTTGATAACACTGTTGACTGGTCTTTTGACCATAAGCTAGGTCTCAATTCCTCCAAATGCAAGGTAATGAGTTTCTACAGGACCAAACAATGCATCACATTCGAGTACTCAATGGCTGACCACTCTCTAGAGCGCGTCACATCGTGCCGGGACCTCGGAGTTCGCTTCGACCAAAACTTGTCCTTTCGTGAGCATATCATAGAAACGGTGAAAAAAGCGTACCGTTCTCTTGGGTTTCTCAAACGCAACTCGAGGTACATCTCTTACGAAACCTGCTTACACTTGTTTAATTCCTTAATTCGATCCCAGCTGGAATATGCCTCGATTGTTTGGTCTCCACACAGCAAGTGCTCTGCGAAATCCATTGAATCCCTTCAGCACAAATTCTCCGTTTCCTATATTTCAAAAAGCATTCCACCCCTGCTCCCATTGATTGCCGTACAACTGCACTATCTCAAGAATTCCATGTTAATCGTCCAGCCGAGCGCAGAGTTATCTCCCAAATCCTATTCCTAGTCAGACTAATCAAGGGTTATATCAACGACGGCACGCTCCTCCAACTAGTACCTTTCGGTGTCCCGCTCATGCGCACCCGGAACAGTAATAATTCCTCCGTGTTCCCAATCCCTCATACCCGTACGTGGCGCCATCGTAATTCACCGTTTCTCTCCTTATTGAGGGCTTACAACTCCATAAGCAAACTCCATCCTGACCTTGACTTCACCACCTCCGTCAATAAGTTAAAGCGCCAATTATCGGATCTTGTCTCTGTCACTCAGGAACCAGTTCCCTCGGTATTACTTTCAGTATTACTGTAAAAACGTTTCTTTTATAATGTTATACCGTAATGTTTCTTTGTAATGTATTACCGTAATGTTTCTTTTATATTTTCTCATCAACGTTACCCAATTCTTTAATTTTTAGTAACTTTTGTTAAATTTTTTTTTTTTTTTTTTTTTTTCCTTTTTTTTAAAACTGCCATGTTTGTAAAGCATTGTTATCAAGAATGTTAAATTTAAAATAAAATTTCTAGAAATTTCTCTGATTCTTCACAAAAATCTTTCTTTTTATTTAATTGTGATACTTCTTCTTCCATATTAATGTCGTCTTCCTTTTGAAAAAATGGCAGTCCAGTACTTGCAGCTACCTGCACATAATTGGTATTTAACGGAAGGTACTGAAAGAATGATAAAAATGATTACGATTTGAATTGAAATCAAAATGAAATAATTCTGATTTGTATGGTTTGTAAAAGCACTCAATTGAATATTGTGTAAATAATAACACTAACCGTTGCATCAAGCTCAATGTTTTCATTTATCTCATCTTGATGTCGTTGAGAAACAGAGCGAGAAATCTGCGTATTCGGCGGCAGGTCTTCCCCGAAAGTAATTTCATTTTCATTACTCATAGTAGGAAAGAACTACTTTCCGCTTCGTACACCATTGCGGAAAGTGAATTTTTCCGAATAGGGCAAAACAATGTTAAACCTGTTTATAGAAGACTTTGTTTACAATTTATCAAATAATTTTCTCTGATTTTTCTGAATAATTAATCACTGATTCGTAATGAAAAGTACCTTGTTTAACCTAGGAAGAAAAATGAATATCCCCGTTGAGGTTTTTTTCAACCCTCGCGCTTCGCGCTCGGGTTTAAACAAACCTCAACGGGAAAATTCATTTTCCTCCCTAGGTTAACAATCTACTATTTCTTTCCTAAAATACCCTCCATAAGGCATTTTTCAATAAAATCGACTAATTCACAATCACACATAATATTTTACTGCGATGTAGTACTCGAGCTATGAGTACCAATTAATAATTTTTGCAGTTCTTATCCAAAACAGAAAATGGTATTTCCTCTATCTGCTATGGTGAAATTGGGTCTAAACCTTAAAATGCCGCATCCATAAATATTTCCATTGTATATTGTTATCGCAGAATTTAAGATTTTTAAAAACAGTTTTATGATCGTTTTGTTCAATTTAGCATACGACGCATTTCCCTTTTCAAAGAATTCTCTCTCATAAGCAAGTAACCTATAACTGGACACCCCCCCTTGCAGTAAATTTCCCCTTAATTTCCTTGGTTCAACCATTCGATTGTCACCGCCATGAAATTGTCACTCTCGTCAATATATTCATTTCTTATCCGCTCAAATTGTTAGCCGTAGACAACAAACACAGTTGAAAGACTTTTAGAAGGATAAGGTGATTCCAAGTAAAAAAAATAATCAGTTAATTTAAAGTGACTGTTCGCTGATTGCCATTTTTTATTTGCATCAACACATCCAGGTAACTAATTTAAAGTCATATGATAATCAGTTGCTGGCACATTTTTTAATATCAAAAAAAGTATTTAAAAAAAAAATTGTCTTAGCGCGGTTTTCAATTTTTCAATTTTGTTTTCCATTTTCTTTACCAGAAATGTCGCCTACTTTGAGTGAAATTTCGACTTCCAAAATCAGTGCGTGTTTATTGAAAAATATTAAAATAAGAGAGGATAGGTATGGAAGCCCTAGAGTACTGGAAATAAGACAGAAGCAGAGATTCATACTTCATTACAATTCGAATGATGCTTCAAAATTTAAAAAAAAATTCAAAGAATCGATTGTAAATGATCTATGTCTCCCTACTGTTTTGGAAGAAATAATATTAGAAAAATTAGCAGAATTCATAATAAATAAAAATAAAGAGTACGACCCAGAGCGGAATTTTTAATTTATTGATCTTATTTTACCAATAGGGAAGTTAAGCATTTTTTTTTTATTTTATATTTTGTTCCCTAAATATGAGTTAATAACCGAGGTATATGTAAAACTTTAAAAAAATACCGAAAATAATAGTAAAAAATTGTTAAATTTTGATGTAAAAAAAAGTCGTTTGAAACGCGGGGAAAAAAATCGTGACGTAATTGTACTATAAAAAAAAAATGAAGTTTGGTAGCACTGATCGTGAATGGGCCCATTTTTGAATATTTTTTTTGTTTATGTTTTGATTTGCAATTTTTCCAACAAAAAAAGAAAGACTCGCGAGCAGGAATACCAACTTTTAAAATTCAAAATATAGTACAATGACGTCACAATTTTATTTGCCGCTTTTTTAATTTTTTCAAAATGTCAGATTTTTTTCGGAATTTTTGGAATTTTTTTCTCCGACTTTGTTTCATTGACCCTTCCTGATTTTCATTAAAATACTAGTTTTATGAAGTAAAGAACTCATTTTAACCAGAATATGCCTCACTTGCTATAACACTTAACTGCCCTATTCTGTCTTAATTTACAGTATTCTAGAGTTTTTATAACAAAATCTGTTCAAGATACGATTTTTTTCAAACCCGTTTTAACCAATTAAAGATAATAGCAATGATAATTTTTTTTTTAACTGCTTGCAATTGATGTCATAAAAAGATCAATATATAGAATAATAATAATAATAATAGTGTCAAAATGATTTGATTAAAAAACAGATGCAACAAATCTATTTTTTATATCAATTCAAAAATTAAATTAAAAAAAAAATTAAAAAAATAAAAAAAAAAAAAAAAAAATTAAATTTAAAAACAAAAAAAAAAAAATTAAGTAGATGAATGAAAGAATGAATGAATGAATGAATGAAATAATTATTCAATGCATGAGAGAAATAATTAAAATTTTAATTAAGATTTTCAGGTATTCATGGACAATGTGAGACTTTGAAAACTTCTTCAAAGACTTCAAATATATTTTTTTTAATTTCAATTTCGATTTCAGCTAACGACAACGGCCTCTCTAGAGGCCACTAAATTATCTGCTTTAATTTGGCTTTGAGGTCCTCTTTTATTTAGCACTTAGTGTAAGCTTATCCAAATGCACTTGAGACCTCGTTTAGTAAATGCATGGCAAAATTCGATGATTCAGTCACTTAATTCATTGGCCGAATCTGGAATATGTGTCATGCTACAAGTCTGTCGACTCATTTTAAATCAACTCACTCGTCAATCAACAGCTTTTATAAATTGCATTGGCATAATGGTGTATGTCCGCACGAAATTGACCAGCTCGCAAATTATTTAGTGAAAAATCTAATTAAAATGAATTAGGTTCCTTCAAAATTTTTTGGTTAATACCGCCAAAGTTTGTTATTGAGTGTTTAAACACCAAAAACACTTTGCTTTTAAGAAATTATTATGGGATAGAGAAAAGGATAGAGAGATTTAATTTAATGCGTGAATCATCTTGTTCACTTGAATGAAAAAAAAAAAAAAAAAAAAAAAAAAATAATACCGGTAAATAAACAGACGCGGTGTCAACTATGTTTTATGGTTTCGGTCTCTATTTTTGAGGTCCGAATGAGAATAGAGTTGTATTGTTTTTTTTTTTTTTTTTTTTTTCTCGGGAAAAACGTAAAAAGGAATCCGACTCCCGTTTACCCCCAATAAATTATTCAAAATTCAATTGTTGTGTGATTCATTTGATTTATTTTATTATTTCATTAAAATAATTTTTTTTTTCCCTTTTTTTTCGATTTTAGGTTTTCGCCTTCTTTTTTTTCTCTTTTTCTTTTTTGCATGAAACTACAAGGGAGGAGATTTGCTTGCTTTCTCCTCCCTCTGAATACCCCCTACCATATCCACCAAAAAAAAAAAAATTGGTACGATCCGGAAGTTCTTTTTGTTACCAGTTCTTCTCAGATTTTATGACGGTTGAATTTGTTTTTAGTTTTCGATTTGAAGTTGTTCATTGATTTTAGTTTTACTTTTAGTTTTACTTTTAATTTTCATTTTATTAGTGTTTTTAATTTTAATTTTAATTGCCAAAATGAACAAAGACATTGCTGCAGTGAACAGTGAGATCTTAAATCACCTAAAACATTATGTTCCGGAGGAAGTAATATTTGCCTTTTACGATTTAAAAGGCGACTTAGAAGGAAGGAATAAATATGAGCTTTTAAAAAAAAAGAAAATCGAATTGGAAGACGGGTTACAGCAATTAGACGAAGAAATTATAAACCTCTTGACGAAGCATATCCCCGTCCAAGTCATACGGGGTTTGGCAGCGTCCAAAAATCCGGCAGAAAAAAACAAATATGACGCTTTATTAAAAAAAAAAAGTGCAGCGGAGAAAAGGTTACTGGAGGCTTCGCCGTCAAAAAGGAAGAAGATCGACATTTCAGAAGAACTGTTAAACTCACCAGAACTGTTAAAATCGTTCGACGAAGATATGTTTGAAGTCAGTTCTATCGGTGAGTAATTTCCGTACTATATCGTTGTCATATATGCATTTCAAAAAAAATTAATTTTTTCCCCTCTATTTTTAGAAAATAATGCAGCGGAGAAAGATAACAAAGAGCAGAAACAAGAGGAACAACAGAAAGAAGAAATGGAAAAGGAAGGTGAGGAAAAAGAAAAAGGGGCTTTAACATGCATAAAATAAGTGAATTTTTATTTAATTTAATTTTTTTTTTTCCGAATTTCAGGTGAATCAAAACCTTATGACGAAGAAGTAATAATTGAAGACAGCCAAAAAAAAGATGAGCGTTTGTAATTTTTTTTTTTTGTGGTGTATGATGATATTTAATGCGGAGTCGTAAAATTGTAAAAAATTAAATTGTTAACGTATTATGATTTGTATTCTTTTTTTTTTTTTTTTTTTTTTTTTTTTTTTATTTTTTTTTTTTAACAAATAATTTTTTTGCTTCATCATTTTCTTCTGAACATTATGGTAAATGTATTTATATAAAATAGTTTGAGGACTTTTTTGAAAGTGTACCTATTAAGCAATTTTTCTGTGTAATAATGAAAAAAAAAAAAAAAAAAAAAAACGTATTAACGTAAAAACGTATTAACAATTCAAATTTTGATTTTTCATTTAAAAATAAAAATAGATATTAAGAATGTCATTTGAATTTTTTTTTTTTTTTTTTTTTTTTTAATGAAATGTTTTTTAGTTTCTACAGTTGAAGAATTTCGTAGTTTTTAGTTGAAAATCTCCCAATTACAAAATTGTAATTTCTGATAATTTTTTTAAAAATAAAATATGGTTATTAGTAATAATTCCGAATCGATTAATTCCGACTAGGTAATTCCGAATGCCTTAATTCCGAAACAATAATTCCGATGAGTTAAAAATGCATTTATTCCGGGAAAATACTTTCAGGTAAATAATTCCGAAAATAATTATTTTTTTCCGAAAAAAACAATGTATTCTAATAAAAATAAGACTGATTTATATTAAAAATTAAAAATTATCACAGATTCTTGGGAGGAACAGCGGTTTTCTTAGGAGGGCGGCCTCTTTTTTTTTCTGCGACGGCGATTGAGTGGATGTTGCTGAGTTAGAAGCCGAATCTAAATTAAAAATTTTCTACGGAAATAACGATTGAGTGGATGTTTTAGGCGACGGAGGTAATGCAGTATAAGAACGGGATGATAACTCCGACGGCAATGATCCAAAAATATTTTCGTAACCGTTAAGTATATATTCTTCAGTAGAATTGGAGGGGTGATTTTGAGACAGGATTCATTTCGAAAAAGAGGGATGAACTTTCTGAATGAGTTGGAACATGTTGATGCACTGAAAACACAGGTACTTGGCCGCCATATTGGATCCGCCATCTTGAATTTCGAAAATCTGATTTCAGATTTGGATTCAGCGACCCCAAAAATTCCCAGGTCACCAGTTTTGTCTCTTTAAACTAAAAAACTCGGCTACTTGGCCGCCATATTGGATCCGCCATCTTGAATTTTAAAAATCTGATTTCAGATTTGAAATCAGCGACCTCAAAAACCCCTAGAATTAGAATATCACTTTCAATGAATTTACTCCAAATTTCTAATTTTGGCCAGCTAAAGTTTCATTTTTAACCACTGTGCGACAATAGTTTCCGCGGTTTTTTCAAATGTATTATGCATTATTTTTACGTTTCACTCGTTTCAAAAAAAATTTTTCCCTTTTCCGGAATAACATAATTACTTTCGGAATAAAATAGTTATTTTCGGAATTGTTTACCTCTAAAATATTTTCCCGGACTTAATGCATTTTTAACTTATTGGAATTATTGTTTCGGAATTAATGCATTCGGAATTATTTAGTCGGAATTAATCGATTCGGAATTATGTCAGACAACCATAAAATATAAGTAACGTTAAGACTATATCGTTTTGTTAATAAATTCTAATATCAATGCCTTTTAGAACACGAAATTTTTTTTTACATTTGTTGCACTGGCGTACAAAAAGAAGTGAGATCCCGACAAAAACACTTCGTGTAAAAAAGGGAGCCAAGTTTATTCTTTACAAAAATATTCTGCCCTTTAAAGTTTTGATATCAAAAAGGGCAGCCAAGCAAAATGCTTTACAAAAATATTCTGCCCTTGAAAGCTCTGATATCAAATAGGCAGCCAAGCCCCTGTATTTTTTTTTTTTTTTTTCATTTCAACGAATCACCTAATAAATATCTTTAATTCTGAAAAAATTTTTTAACTGTCAACTGACAAAAAACTTGGCCGCTTTTTTCAAGTTGAATCCCTAAATCCTTACTGAATAGGCGACATTATGACACTAGAATTTGTACAAAATGACAAAACGTTTTTTAACATGATATCAACATTCACAGCTTCGTAGGGAACAATAAAATTTTTAAGCCAATGAAAGTGAAAATTTGGTTAGCTTAAAGCCAAATTATCTATTAGAAATTTAAGGGGCTAGCAAGTTTAATCTTTACCGCTTCACATCAAGGAATAAAAAAAATTAAGAAAAGTATGCAATTGATAAAAATTATAGTATTAAAAGTTAGTAGTACAAGTTAATATTAAAAGGCCAAAAGTAAGCGATAATATAAAGATAAAAACTTTATAATTGTTTTCCCATTTCTCTCCTTTATTCAAAAGATCGCGTTCCTTGCAAAATACCTCGAAAAGGCTCTAAAAAAACCACTACTCCAAAAAAAAAATTTGTTCCATACGGATATCAATTTAGCAAAACAATCACTAACTTACTTCTCATGCAATGTTGACTATAAAATTTTAAAAAAATCAAAAAAGAAAGAAAAAAAAATCGATCATGTTTGCCGGTGAAAAATTAGAAGTTAAGAGGTAACATGTAATACAAAAGTGTGAAAAAAGCGGCCAAGTTTTTTGTCAGTTGACAGTTAAAAAATTTTTTCAGAATTAAAGATATTTATTAGGTGATTCGTTGAAATGAAAAAAAAAAAAAAAAATACAGGGGCTTGGCTGCCTATTTGATATCAGAGCTTTCAAGGGCAGAATATTTTTGTAAAGCATTTTGCTTGGCTGCCCTTTTTGATATCAAAACTTTAAAGGGCAGAATATTTTTGTAAAGAATAAACTTGGCTCCCTTTTTTACACGAAGTGTTTTTGTCGGGATTAATTTTTCCAATATTTAGTGTAAATTTATTTTTAGCCTTTTCTTAATTGTGCCATTATTATATCTGATGATATAATATATGCTGATTCTTTTGATTTTTTTTTCTTCTTTTTTTGGTGAGTGAATTTATTTTATTAATTGAAGTGATAAAAATATTGTGTTACCATCATGTCTAAAAAAGTATTAATCGAGGAACTTAATAGTAATGAGATTAAATTCGATGATAATAAATGCGGGATATTTCTTTTCCCCGAAGAAAACGACAAAGTGTATGTGGGCTACACATCATTTATCGTATCCCATGATAGCAAAAATGGCAAAAACGACGGAAAGTTACAAATACAGCTCCAACAGGATTACATTGTCAAATGGCCTAATATTCCGGTTACGAATGCCCAGAAAATGCGAGTATCCATCTCCAGAAACAGTGTGGAGTGGACCGAATACCCGGCTAGAATAATCCATCTTGGCAGTAAGTATAATTATACTTACCAAGTATAAAATACTTGGAATTAATAAAGGTTTATGATTACAAATGTTTCCCACCATTACCCTAACCCGTTCAGTACAGTAACCACCAATTACAAGGAATACCGTTTAATAGAATCAAATCTCTCGGACCGGAATCAAATCAATATTTTTACTTATTAGTTTCATTTCTTAGATTTTAAGAATCATTGGAAACGGAACCGCCACCCATTAGAATCAAAACTAAGGCACTTCGTTGGCTAGACAAAACCGGCCGGTTCACCGTCCGGTTTTTAAAAAAAAAATGTTTTTTTAATTAATATTTTTAAACGTTAATATTGCATTAAATGGGGCGAAACTTATACCAAATTGTTCCTTATTTTTAGAAGAAGTCGAATATACCGGGTGTCCAAAAAGTAATTGGATGGTTTTCCAAAAAACTTAGAAAAAGTTGAGATCGGAAAAACGTGATGAAAATTTTCCCGTGCAAAATTCGGAAAAGCGGAAAATTTTGGGCCTAAAATTTTTTTCTTCATTTTTAAATTGTTCAAATTAAAAGCATAAAAAAAGTCTTCCGGACCCCTGGTCGGAAATGACCGGAAGTCCTGTTTTTCCGGTATCAAAGTCTAAAAAAAATCATTTAACCCCCTCTATCGCTTTTAAATATTTTTTTTTCACAGAAAAATAATATATCGGTAATAGATAACGCCTTTTTAAAAAACCCATACCGCCCGGATGTCTTAAGATGTCTTAAAAACCTTTAAAATAAAAAAAAAAAAAAAAAAAAAAAAAAAATGCGATTTAAAAAATTGAAATAATTTACGCGCCATTTTCCATTCCGCGCCGTGCTCACTGCAGACATGAGTCGATGCAGAACCTAACAATAGCAATCGTCGTTATTTATTATCCTTCTTTTTTTTTTTTTATTTGTATAAAGAAAAAATAAATAAAGAAAGCGACAAAAATTTAAAAAACTATAAAAAATTTTCGTTTAAAAGAAAATGAATATCTTCTATATCTCTATGAATATCCTTCTAGGCTCTCTATCCTCTCTTAATGGAAAATGGCGCGTAAATTATTTCAATTTTTTAAATCGCATTTTTTTTTCTTTTATTTTAAAGGTTTTTAAGACATCTTAAGACATTCGGGCGGTATGGGTTTTTTAAAAAGGCGTTATTTATTACCGATATATTATTTTTCTGTGAAAAAAAAAAAATATTTAAAAGCGATAGAGGGGGTTAAATGATTTTTTTTAGTTTTTTGATACCCGAAAAACAGGACTTCCGGTCATTTCCAACCAGGGGTCCGGAAGACTTTTTTTATGCTTTTAATTTGAAGAATTTAAAAATGGAGAAAAAAATTTTAGGCCCAAAATTTTCCGCTTTCCCGAATTTTGCACGGGAAAATTTTCATCACGTTTTTCCGATCTCAACTTTTTCTAAGTTTTTTGGAAAACCAGCCAATTACTTTTTGGATACCCTGGGTACATGTTAAATATGTCGGTAAGCTTTACGTCAATATTCGCAAAATGAACCGATTGTTTATGTTTTTTACACCGACCATTTTGGTTTTTCATGTAAACAACATTAAATTTTCAGAATATTGACGTAATTTAAGCTTATACCTTTGGTATAAGTTTCGCCCCATTTAATGCAATACTAACGTTTAAAAATATTAATTAAAAAAACTTTTTTTTTTTAAAGCTGGATTTTTGGAAATAAGTATTTTATTTTCGGAATTTGGAAATAATTAGTATCGAATTTCGGAATTTAATTCGGAATCAGGGATTCGGATTTATTTTTGTCGGTATTATAGAGACTGACGCATTGCAATATTTAAAAAATAAAATATATATTTGAAAATTCTTTAGCCCATATTCTTGGCACATTTTATTTATGTGATAATAATAATAATAATTTTTTTTTTTTTAATTTTTATTGTTTTGTTTAAATATGATTTAAAATTTTCAAAGTTAAAATTTAATTATTAAATTTTCAAAGCGAACATCGCGACAGACCCCTCCCGGACAGACAGATCCCCCCAGGACCGAGACCAAAGACGTAATCGCACGTCAAAAAATATTTAATGTCAGCAAAGTCAGGATTTAATCATTTCTTTCCGTTAAAACCTCGTGGAGAGGTTTTGAACGCTTTTGAAGATAATCACGGCGGGGTTTTTCCATTTAGGCGAGGCTAAATAGAATTTTACATGCTCTTTTTTTCTAATTTTTGATGTTTAAAAATGATTTTTTTTGGGGGGGGGGGGGGCAGGGGCGGGTGTGTTTCCCTTTTCTTGCTTTCCGTTATATTTTCCTTTAGTTTCGACAAAACATCTTTTTGTTTTTAACTCTCCCATACGTAATATTAATTATAAAAAGGTTAATTTTTCTAATTAAATCAACCTTTGCCACTTTATTGCAGAATCGGAGCAATTAAAAACGATCAAACAGGTATGATTCTATTAAGGTGCGGTTATTGTATAACAATTGCACAGTAGTACGCCAAACATAATTTTTTAAATGTGTCATTTGATCTCATCACTGAACTATTTTTCAGGCTTTTCGGAAATGGTGAAGGCAAAACAAAATTATGAGAAATTCGGGCGTTTCGAAGATCTGTCTAAGGAGGAAAGGAGGAAAGCAAAGTCAAAAATTTTTGAAAATGGGGGAAAAAAACCTGGAATCGATGCGAGGAAGAAAACACATAAGAGCCCTGTTAATGATGTGGCTAAGGTAATTAATTTTGCACTATTGAAAAAAAAAAAAAACACCGAATGTTTGCTCTAACTGTACACTTAAAAGTAAATAAGCCGAAATGGTGTAGGATTAGAAAATTTTGTTTTTCGATCTATTTTTTTATTTTTTTTTTATCGGGCCCGTAGTCAAGGGGGGCTCTCTGACTCTGTGCCCCCCCTGGAGTAAATTGGCTAAACATTACAGGTATAGGGAATGAAGGCCTATTGCCCCCCTTGACAAGCCCTACCGCCCCCCCTGGCTTTTCGTTCTGGCTACGGGCCCGTTTTTTATAAATATTTTCTTACTTACAGGAAGGACCGAGTCGTGACATTTACAAAGAAATTAAGGAATTGCATAAGAAAAAAAGTGATTTAACCAACCATGTTAAGGTAAGGAAGGGCCTTTTATATACTATACCAGTAGGTTAGTTATAGGAATCTCAGGCCAGTGACTCACCCGGGGCTCAGACCAATGAGTCATCAAATCTGAGTCATCCGGTCCTCAGACCAGTGAGTCAGACCAATGAGTCACCCAAATCTGAGTCACCCGGTCCTCAGATCAATGAATCAGACCAATGACTCACCCTCAGACCAATGAGTCACGTGTTCTGAACCCAATCAGGCTTATTGATCGGGGGTATTTCGGGGGGTTTGAAACCTAACCTAAGTCCTGAACTTATACGAAACCTAACCCAATGAGTCACCCAGTCCTCTGAGTCACGTGATCTGATTGCCATTGGCCAGGGTTTTCTTTTTTGGGGGGGGGGGGGGGTTAACCTAACCTAACCTAAGTCCTGAACTTGCGTTTCACGAAACCTAAGCTAACGTAACAGACTCGTGTTTCTGGCTAACCTAAGCTAACCTAATCGAGGATTTTTTTTGGGGGGAGGGGGGTTGAAACCTAACCCAACCTAAGTCTCGGACTTAACCCAAGTTTTTCAATGGGGTTCCTGATTTTTCCGTCAGATGACATTAGTGTCGCATTCCATGGTCTGAGAACCCCATCCCGTTTTTGAATCATATTTTTTTTTTTTTATTGGATGGATTCGAACCAAGGACCTTTGGTTTCGTCGTCGGATGACATGACACCACTCTACCGATCCGGATGACGTCATGTCGATAAAATTGTGTTATTTGACTTTGTTTTTTTCGATTTGCCGATCGGGGGGAACCGGGAGACCACTGGTCTGAACCCAAAAACACCCAGACCAGGCTTGGCTTCGGGGGGTAATTTTTTTTTCACAAACCTAACTTAACCTAAGTCTCTGACGTGTTTTTGGTTAACCTAAGTTAATTTTTTTCGCAAACCTAATCGATGGATTTTTTGGGGGGAGGTTTTCTGATGGACTTCCTGGTTTTCGCCGCAAGATGGCACCAGCTTAATCCCAACTCAAGCCGTAATATATTTTTTAAAAATTTATTTGATCGAGAACGGTTACAGTGTTGTCGAGTACATTATATTCGGTCGTGAATTATATTGATTTTTCCAAAAAATATGATACAATTTCCGTAAAACCAAATTAAAAAGGAACGTCTGCCCTTATCTTTTAAACACCTGAAACAATAAAAAATTACTGTAAATAGTTTTTTTATTTCACAAAGAGGAAATGACTCACGAATGACTCACGAATATGAATCACAATGAATGTGACTCATAAACGTGACTCACATCCAGGAATTTTTGCTGACGGAGAAAAAAAAGTACTTACTTTTACGAATTTTGTAACCACCGGCGAACGTAATATATTTTTTAAAAATTTATTTGATCGAGAACGGTTACAGTGTTGTCGAGTACATTATATTCGGTCGTGAATTATATTGATTTTTCCAAAAAATATGTTACAATTTCCGTAAAACCAAATTAAAAAGGAACGGATGCCCTTATCTTCTGAACACCTGAAACAAAAAAAAATTACTGTAAATATTTTTTTATCTCACAAAGAGGAAATGACTCACGAATGACTCACGAATATGAATCACAATGAATGTGACTCATAAACGTGACTCACGTTCGGGAATTTTTGCTGACGGAGAAAAAAAAAGTACTTACTTTTACGAATTTTGCAACCATTGGCGAATTTTCCACGCGTTTTTCCCGGAGCAATTCATTTCGTTAATTTCCTGATGAAAAGGACATCCCGGGAATTCGGACGGAGTCGAAATATTCTCGTATTTTCCCGAGATGAATTCGTCGGCGTCCAAAATTTTTTGACCGAGGATTTTTTCCTGAAACGCCTTCTTCTCGCTGCCTTTGGTAATGATTATTTTGGAATTTCGACATCTGCTGGTCAAAATTAGACCGAGTGCTAAATAATCGGTCCTTCCTTCCTCCCATTCGAATCCGTGGATTTTCCTGGTGCAGTAAGCATTGGCTCTTTGGATTTTGAACGAAAGATCTTCCTTCGGATAGGGAGGACGAAACAAAAAATTTTCCGCTTTCCCTTCGTCTTTCAAAATCGTGAGTTCCTTTACTATGAACTCGTTGTTGTCGTTCCGGAAGCATTGCATTTCCACGATGACGTATTCCATTTTGAAAAATTTAGAATCCAATGTCCGACTCGTTCGGTTTCCAAGCTCCGTTTGGGGTTTCCGTCCAATTTTCACCTGTATTTATGCTTTTATACGATTCTATTTTGCTTCTGATTTGACCAATCAGAAAATCTTTAAAAATCCTTATTAGTTCCAAGGTTATCGTATCTCCGTTTTTTCTAGTTTTTCAAGTTCGTTCGAAATATCCGAATTCGAAAACACCGGAGGCTTCGGCACCATCAGCTCCAGGTCCATACATTTTTGGAAAAGATGAAGGCTGAGATTTATTTGATGTTTCAGATTCTCCGCCGCCCGATATATTATTTTCTTTAATTTGTCGTTTGCGTTATCCCTTTTTTTTCGAACGGTTTCCGCGTGGCGCTCGATGCAGACGTTCAAAGTCATTAGTTTTTCAAACTGCAAGGCGTTCAGTCGGCAGGTATTCCAAGTCTTTTTGCTTCGGATCAAAATTTCCCTCGGTCCGTCGCTTCGGAAAAGTATTTCCTGATCGAATTCCGCCAAATTCGTATCATCACAGGTATCGAACTTGAAGTACGACTCTACCGTACTTCTCCGTATAGTGCAAAAAGCGTTCCATTCTTTCGGGGAAAATATTACCTTTTCTCCCGACGAAATTAATCCGATTCGAGGTTCCAAACGACCTCCCACGATCCGAAGGCCCACGATGCAGAAAATATTTTCACCGATAAAAAAACAACGCCCCAAAATCGATCTCATTTTTACCGGATTTCTAAAACGCGACTGAAACTAATTTTTTTTTTCAGAGGAAATTAAATCGTTTTTCCGGAAAAGTTTGATTTTTTGCGGTTTTTTTAATTGCAAAAAATGGTGCAATCTTTGCGTAATATGGTGCAATAATCTGATTCATAAGCTTTGACCTTGATTTTAACCGGTTTTATCTTGCGCGTATCCACTCATTCATTAGCTTGGACCTTTAACCGGTTTTATCTAGTGCCTGTCCACTCATTCATTTGCCTTTAACCGGTTTTTTCTGGAATAATTTATAGCGTTTCCGTTAGCTAAACATCGGTTTTTAAAAGAAAGGAGTGGGGGGTTCTGACCATTGGACCATATTGTGCAATCCCATCGAGTTTTCCATAAGTTAAATATAAGTTTTATCAAAAGAGTGGGGATTTTAGTCTTCAGATCAAACGGAAATGCTGACGACTCAAAAATTTTGTTTAAAAAGGCTGGGATCGAAGCGGATAAATCAGTTTTTCGAGTTTTTTCGAGTCAACGGTTTTAATTTTCGAGGATATGGTTTTTACTAGTGAAAAAAAAAAATTATCAGTATTTTTTGTCAATTTTTTTTTATGTAAGTGAAAAAAAAAATTAATTTTTTGTGAAGGTATTTTTTGTTACAAGATTTTTCGGGATTGAACTTTACAAATACGGAAAAACTGCTTTGCTTATTGGATAAGGAAAAAAAAAAAAAAAAAAAATTACGAGTTAAAAATACCGTGAAGCTTTTGACTGAAAGTATCAGTGACATTGTGTACAAGGGAGTGGAAAACCAATCAACAATTTTTTTAATGGTGAAAAATGTGCTGTAAAGAACTAGAGGACATCACACCGGTTTTCGGACTTGAAGACCCGGAAACTGAAGAGGAAGAGGAAGAGGAAGAGGATTCCTTTGTGAACGTTCGCCTCCGTTATACTGATTATCAAGACGTTCATCTTCATGTTGATTGTTTTGCTTTGGTGTTTAAAAAGGAACCGGAAACTCAATTTGATGTTGTAAATTCATTGAATGCATCGAATTTGAGAGAATTTCTTTTTATTTACGATACAATACATTGCATCTATTGCGGTAAAAGTTGTACTGAAGTGGATTTAAGTAATTTATCGGATGACGATCTGAAGGACCTTTATATTGACTTCCTCACACCATTTGAGGAAAAATTGTAGGAATTGGGATACCTCTCATTGTCTTAGACTCGTGATTTATTTGAAGTGAGTGTGATAAAGTTTGGAAAAAAAAGGGACAATTGTACGACTCACATAAAAAAAAAAAAAAAAATGTTAATATTTGAAGAGAGCGACTACTATATCGATATTGAACTAGTTGTAGAATCAGTTCGGGAAAAAGTGCGTGACGACTGTAAACTTAAATTAATTTTTAAATTACTGTTTAATAAATTTTCAAAACAATTGGAGTGCCGGGCCGAAGTAATTTTAAGTGATATTAAATCGGTTGATGAACTAAAAGACCTTTTGGTGGACTCCTACAACTTACTATGGAAAAAATTAAAAGATTTGGAGGACCTCACGTCGTCACAGACTCATCATCGCTTTCATGTTCAAATTTTTAGTGAATAAGGTGAGATAAAATTTTGAGTATGACTTTCGCAAAAAAAAAAAAAAAATTTTTTTTCATTGGGGAACTGAATTTTTCCGCTCAGAAAAATGAATAGGAATAAAATGTTTAAATTTAATGGATCGATATGGTTTTTCGGGAAATTTGAATTCAGAGCACCATCCGACGAAAAAGTTGATCAATTTTCTATTCCAAAATTAAATTTCCGTGGTAGACATTACCTTGTCAGGTATCTAAGACAATTCAGAAATGTTAAGTGTGATATCTTTGTGACAATCGAAATGAGCATTTTAAGAAATAACGAAATTGTGCGGTACGATGACTTTAGCGTTTGCTTAAATTACGATGACCTCGAATTCTCTCATAACCTTAACATTGCTCATAAGGCTTTTGCAATGGAGAGATCGAGAAGCGGACTTTTGAATGATTCTTTTGAATTTGATATTACCGTTTATAGAAAAAGCAAACTCGTAACTTTAATTGAATCTGCTTATAGAGTAGGTTTATACGCGCTGGATCGGCTCGGACTAAAAGCATTTCTACCTCATCGCTTTGAGGTAGATTTGTATACTAAATACGGACAGTTTTATGATCGGACAAATTAGTGATCTTTTAAAACTTTTCTCTTTTCAGACTGCGTAAAAGACTTCAAAAATTGATGTAGTGACTGATTTAAAATCGATAAAAAAAGTGAGATAGTGACTTTTATTACGCTTAATTAAAAAGTAACTCTTTTTTAAAAAATTGTCTAGAAAAGAGAGATAGCGACTCTTTTTAAAAAATTGATTAAAAAAGTGAGATAGTGTCTCTTAAAATTTAAAAAGTGAGATAGCGACTCTAAAATCAAAATCGATTAATAAAAAAGTGACTCTTTTTAAAAAGTAAGAGCGAATCTAAATTCAAAATCGATTAAAAAAGTGAGATAGTGACTCAAAATTACGCTTAATTAAAAAGTTTTCAAAATGGAGTTCGTTCCGGTCGTTTCTTTCGGAAGAAACCGAGTTCTTTCCGGGCTCGTCGCAAACGACATGGACATTGCCGACCCGGAAGAATTCTTGCGAGAGTGCTATCCTCTTTTCGACGGGGCGGTAAGAGAAAAACTTGCTCAACACCCGTCCCTGAAAGTCAACGTGGAGCTCGCGACCGACTACGTAATCAAAAAGGGCGACGAGGAAAAGATCGTCGACATTTATTTCGCCACCAAAATGAAGGTGGTGAACGTCAGCATGGACCTTTTCGACTTTTTCGAGGAGGAGGTCGTCAAGGATTTGCTGGATCGCATGTTCGATTTCGAAAAGGGCGAATCCGGAAAGGCCCTTTCCTACATCCACTACCTGCAGATCAACATGTGCGTGTTCGACCCGACGAACGCTACGGGATCTTCGTACGTTCCGCTTCCCCAGAAAATTCAAGGTAAAAGAGCTTGTGTTAACGTTCAAAATAACGATCAGGCGTGTTTTGCTTGGGCGGTCGTGAGTGCTTTGCACCCCGCCAAAACCCATGTCGACCGCTGCAGTTCTTATCCTAATTTTCAAACGGTTTTAAATCTGGAAAATGTTGTTTTTCCCATGCCCGTTTACGAAAAGTCTATAATGAGATTCGAAGAAGCGAATAACGTATCGATTAATATTTACGTTTTAGACGATAAGCAGGAACGGGTGGTGGGTCCGGTTTTTTACACAAAAAATAAAAGACAAAAACACGTAAATTTGTTGTATTTTTCGGATGCGACAGGGGAAAAGCAACATTTCGTCTGGATAAAAGATTTGGGCCGATTGGTGGGACCACAGCTTTCCAAACACGACGGGAAAAAGTTCATTTGCGATAGATGCCTACTTTATTTTCACGACCAGAAAAAATTCGAAAGACACGAGGAGGACTGCCAAAGCATAAACGGTCCGGTTCGACTCACGTTGCCCCAACCGGGAAATAACATTTTAAAATTTAAGGATTTCAGCCACAAGTTGAAAATGCCGTTCGTCATTTACGCCGACGTCGAATGTCTATGCGTCCCGCTTGACACGGCAGAAAACGACCCGAAAAAATCGTTTCGCGACAAAAAGCAGGTTCACGAGCCCTACGCCATCGGGTGGGTTTTGAAGTCTTGTCTGGGCGATTTCGAGGACGATCACGTCCAGGTGTCCACCGGTCCCGGCTGTTTGGAAGATTTCGTGCTAAAATTAAAAACGGTCGCCGAACTGGTCAACAAAACTCACGATAATCCCGCTCCGATCATCATGACCGACGAGGATTGGGAAAATTTTTATAATTCCGATAAATGGCACATTTGCGAGAGACCGTTTTCGGAAACGAAGCAGCCGAGAGTCAGGGACCATTGTCATTTCAAGGGGGGTCCCTCCAATTATCGGGGAGCCGCGTGCGAGTCGTGCGAGTCGTGCAACGTGAACTTTCATCCGGACCGAAGGGTAAACGTTTATTTTCACAACGGGTCCCGCTACGATTTCAAGCTTTTGGTCAGGGCGGTCGCGAAAGCCGAACCGGGCTTGGACATCAAGGTCATTCCGTTAAACAACGAAAATTACATCGCTTTCTCGATTCGGTTTTCCGGCGTGGAATTCAGATTTATCGACTCGTACAGGTTTTTGGGCAGTTCTCTGGACGCCCTCGTGAAAATCACGGACGAAAACGATTTGAAATTGACGCGTCGTTTTTTTCTCGGACAGAAATTCGATTTGATGAAAAGCAAGGGGGTTTTCCCGTACGAATACGTCACTTCTTTCGAAACGTTGGACGAAACGGCTTTGCCGCCGAAAGAAAAATTTTACAGCAGTTTGACCGGCCAAGGCATCACGGATCGGGAATACGACAGGGCCTTGAAAGTTTGGGACGCGATGGGTTGCGAAACTTTGCGGGACTATGCCGAACGGTATTTAGAATCGGATATAACTCTCTTGACCGATATTTTCGAGAGCTTCAGATCGCTCGCTTTGAAAACGGACGGATTGGATCCCGCGTGGTATTACACTTTGCCCGGTCTCGCGTACGATTCGATGCTGAAAATGACGGGAATAAAATTGGAGCTTTTGACCGACGGGGAAATGCTGCTGTTTTTCGAAAAGGCTATTCGAGGGGGTCTCTCGCAGTGCAGCTATCGGTGGGCCGAAGCGAATAATCCGTACATGAACGATTACGATCCGGACCAAGAGGACACTTACATTTGGTACTTGGACATAAATAACCTTTACGGTTGGGCCCTGTCGGGGAAATTGCCGTACGGCGATTTCGAGTGGGTGAAAGAGGAGGACTTTAAAGATTTTTTAAACGTCGAATCGGTAAATACGGATACCCGGGGATACTATCTCGAAGTCGATCTTTCGGTCCCGGTGGAATTTCACCGATTTTTCAAAGATTTGCCTCCGGCTCCGGATCACGGCGTCCCGCCCGGTTCCAAGCATCGTAAATTGTTGGCGACCCTGCTCCCCAAATCGAAATACGTGGTTCACGTAGAAACGTTAAAATTATACTTGAGACTGGGAATGAAAATGGACCGGATCCATCGGATTTTAAAATTCAGTCATTCGGATTGGATGAGACCTTACATCGAAATGAACACGAAACTTCGCGAAAAAGCTACCAATTCCTTCGAGAAAAACTACTACAAATTAAAAAACAACTCGGTGTACGGGAAAGCGATTGAAAACGTCCGAAAACACCGCGACATTAAAATAGTCCGAGAATGGGAGGGTCGGGGTCAGGCCCGAAAACAAATTGCAAAACCTAATTTCAAAAAAATCACTATTTTTACTGAAAACTTGGCCGCGATCGAACTGAAGAAAACGGAAGTCGAGTACCTGAAACCCATTTACGTCGGGGTGACCGTTTTAGATTTGTCGAAGCATTTGCTGTACGACATGTACTACAATAAAATCAGGCCAGGGTTCGGGAACGACATGACGTTGATGTACGTGGATACGGACAGTTACGTTTTTAAGATCGCCAACCGAAATCCTTATTTGTTCCTCAAGAAGAATCCTGATTTGTTCGACACTTGGGATTACGAGGAAAACAACCCTTACGGGATAGTCAGGGCGAATCCCAAAAAGATCGGTTTGGTCAAGGACGAGACGGTGGGAAAAATAATCCGTGAATTTGTCGGACTGAGATCCAAAATGTATTCCTTTAAGTTGGACGAGTCCGAAACAAAAAAGGCAAAGGGTCTAGGAAGAACCGTTGTCGGCCGTTTAACTTTTAATGACTTTAAAAAATGTTTGATGTCCGGTTCGGATTACGAACCAATGTATAAAAAACAAAGATCGATTCGATCGGATCGTTTGGTCCTTTATACGATCGAGGAGAACAAACTCACGTTGTCTCGAGCGGACGATAAAAGACAGATAGCCGACGACGGAATCGACACATTTCCGTTCGGCTTCCAAGAAGGATAATATCCCTCTTAAAATCCGTACGGGAAAGTTGGTCGAGTCCGGGACGAAAAAAGCAAAGGGTCTAGACAGAACCCTTGTCGACCGATTGACTTTTCAAGACTTTAAAAACTGTCTAATGTCCGGTTCGGACTACGAGCCGTTATACAAAAAACGAAGAATGATTCGATCGGTGCGCTTGATCCTTTTTACCGTAGAGGAAAACAAATAAGTTTGTTTTCCTCTGCGGTGAAAAGGACCAAACGCTCCGATCTAAACATTCTTTGTTTTTTGTACAACGGTTCGTACTCCGAACCGGACATCAGACAGTTTTTAAAGTCTTGAAAAGTCAATCGGCTAACCACGGTTCTGTCAAGTCCTTTTGCTTTTTTCGTCCAACTTTCCCGTTCGGCTTCCAAGAAGTAATGTCCCGTCTGTTGTCTACGACGATCGGCATGGGTAAGAGTGGCAGCGGATCGCATGAGGTTTCGCGACAGAATTAAAAAAATCGAAAAACTAAAAATACTGGCCTTTTTAAATTGTGATTTGTAAATACTCGCTTTTTTTAAAACTTGTGATTTATTTGTAAATACTCGCTTTTTTTTTAAAAACTTGTGATTTATTTGTAAATACTGTTATAAATACTCGCTTTTTTTTAAAACTTGTGATTTTTTTTTTTTTTTTTGCAAATAATTTGTAAATACTCGCTTTTTTTAAAACTTGTGATTTTTTTTTTTTTTTGCAAATAATTTGTAAATACTCGCTTTTTAGTAAAAAAACTTTGTACTTTTATATTTGAAAAAACAATAAACCATATGTATAATCGATAAAAACTCGCTTTTTTTAAAACTTGTGATTTTTTTTTTTTTTTTTGCAAATAATTTGTAAATACTCGCTTTTTAGTAAAAACTTGTAATTTTTTGAAAAAAATTGTACCATTTTGTACTTTTATATTTGAAAAAACAATAAACCACATGTATAATCGATAAAAAAGTTTTTTTATTTTTTCGATAAAATTTCCTTAAAGCACGTCTTTTTCGTCGATCCATTGACGCTTGTCGAAACCCAACCATTTGACGTAGAGCTTTTTTCCTTTGCGTCGCAACACTTTTTCGACCAGATATTGGTCCGGAAATCGAGTCTTGGACAGCTCCGCTTCGTAGAATCTTCCTTTGACGTCTTCGCCGTTTAAATCCTTCAAAAGGTAGGTGCGAGGATCGGACAGCTTGACTTTGGCGATCTTGAAAATCTCCGTCGTGTAGTTGGCCGTGTATCCCTTTTCGAAAAGCAGTTTGTTTTTCGACATTCGAACAAAGTCTCCCACGGCAAATTTCGGTTTCGAAGCGATCTTGCTTTTCCGGTAGACTCGTCTCAACAGATATTTTTCCTTGGCCGGATCCGTGGCTTCGAGGGGAGTCATGCCGATCGTTCGATGACGCGTGTTGTTGTACTTTTCCACGAGACTCGGAAGGATTTCGGACCATCTGAGATGACCGCGATACGCCAGCTCCGGATGCATCATATGACGGAGAGTTCGATTAAACCTCTCGATTATCGAGCTTTTAATGCCGGAAAACGTGTGATAGAGATTGATGTTTCCGTATTTTTTCAGCAGTTTCTTGACGTGTCGATTGAAAAACTCGGTTCCTTCGTCCACGTGAATGTTTTTGACCGGGTGGCCCTCCGTCAAAATTTTTTTAAACGCTTCCGCGACTTCCGGTCCCGTCTTGTTTTTCACCGGCACGGCCCAAGCGTATTTCGAAAAATTATCGATTACCGTCAAAATGTACTTGTATCCCCGGGACGAGTATTTTTGCATGTCCACCAAATCGGCGCTCAAAGTTTCGAAAAGTCCTTTGATTTGAACTTTCATGCGAGGGAAATTTTTTCGGACCGGCGCGTAAATCTCTTTGATGATTTCCCTTTTCGCGTCCATCACTGGTAAACAAGCTCGACGAAAGCGTTATTTTTCCCTTCGATCCGACGAAACCGGAGCTTGTCGCCTTTGAAGAAGAAGTGAAATTTACCGTCGAAAAAAGATTCTAATATAGTCGATCCTTTGAAAGCTTCCACTTTGGACGGTCGGAGATCGGTTTTGCCGACTTTGACGTTTGCGTCGAAAGGGAATTCGTATTCGGTCGCTCCGAACGGTCGAAAAACGTACCATTCCGGGTTCTCCGGGTCGATTCGAAGCGGAAAAACCATCGTCGAGTATCCCCGGTTGATTAGGTCCACGTATTTTTTCGGGACGGCGTCGTCTTCTCGGATCGGCAGCGCCAAATTCGTTATCCTTTTACGTTTCAGATCGAGGTCTCTTTCCGGGGGGAACCATTCGAGGGCCGATTCGATTTCGTTTTCCACGTAGGCTTTGTTAACGGCGTCGTCGTCTTTGATCGGAGCATCCACGTTAACGATGCGGCGATTTCCCGCGTCGACGACCCTCTCCTTTGCGATCAAACAGTTTTTCCGACGAAGGATCCTCTCGACCGTCCCGGTCACGTCTTCGGATTCGGGACGGCGAGTACCGCCGAACTTGTCGATTATAGGCATCAAACGTATCCGAGCTCTTTCAGTTCGCCGATGATTTCGACGATTTCGTTTCCGTGAGCGGAAGATCCGGCTTCCTTGGACGCGCAAAGCAAACGCAGTCTGTCGACGAGTTCGTTCGGATCGTCAAAGTACTTGTAATCGACTGACGGATCCCGGCCTTTCGGATACGTTTTAAACAGTCCGGAACCGTCGAATAATTTTTGCACGATGGATTTATACTTGACCGTACGACCGGGCAAGATGCTTTCCCTCGGAGAGTATCGCTCTCTGTGAGCCGAAGTTTGAGTCATGATTTCCTTGAAGGTTTTCAAATCGTCCTGCGTGTAGTTCTCCTAGCTCGGAGTTTTCTTCACTAGCAGCTCGTAGAGTCCCGTGGTTCCCTCGTATTTTTTGTTGCCGATTATCAAATCGTCTCCGACTATTTGGACCTGATGCGATCCGATCATGTATTTCTTGTTTCCCGTCGGTCTCAATCCGTAAACTTGATCCGTGTCCTTTATCGATTTTTTCAACAGGTCCAAATACGGTTTCGCCACCAGTCCCTTTTCGGTTTTCGGAACGGCGGCGGGCTGGGCCGACGGTTTGGTCGACGATTCGATGTTTTCCAGAGGATTTATGATCGGTTTAAACACCTCCCTGAACGATTTTTCGTCTTGGACGAGTCCCCGATTCAAAAGATTGTACTTTTTCCGCACGTTTTCGCGAGCTTGCACGAGATCGTAACCCACGTCCATTTTGACTACGACTAGACGAACCGACCCGCGGCTAGTCCTTTTTAAACATTTCGTCGAAACCCCTGCGAAAATTGTCGCCGTCCTTGTCGATCGTGAGGAAACCGTAGGGTTTTTTCCAGCACGTCCCCGCCATTTCCCTAAACTCCGGCCAGCTCACGTCGGCGGAAACGTGGTCCTGATACGCGTGGTGGAGATTTCGTTCGTCCTGTTTGAAGAGCACGATGAAATTAGCGTTGTCCCGGACCAGCTGCTTCGGGATCCTCGAGTAGGTTTGACCGAGATAAAAACAGTCCACCCCGAAATGTCGAGCGTAGCTAAAGTACTGCATGACCGGCCGATGGCAAGATTCGGCCAAATCGTCGAAAACGAATATGGAATACGGTTCGGGTCTGGCCGGAATGTCCTCTCCGTTTTCCAATCCGTAAAAATTCATTCCGTCGACGGGTTCCAAAATTTCCCGAAGCCTTCGATACTTGGATTGCTCGAGGGATTTCGACCAAACGTACACGTTTCGATACCGCAATCCGTTCGGATGCACCAGCAAAGACATGAGAGCGTTCGTCTTTCCGCTGTTGGAAGGACCGACGATCAAACCACGAATGCTGTTCGGCAAAAGCTCCCCGTGTCGCTTCGCTTTGTTACGCTCTTCGGGCGCGTCGTGGTTATCGACGGGAAGGCAACAGCTCGGATGTTTCTCGAGTTTCATTTTCGAATGAACGGGGCGGAAATCGGACGACTTTTATATACTAATCGCAGTACCAACACTTCTTATCCACTTCGATACTGAAGGCTTCTTCGTCGAACGGGTCGGAAAACTCGTCCGACTCTAAATCCTTGAAAACGTCGCACTTTCGTTTCCTCTTGTATTTGTCGAGGAAGACTTTAACCACGGAACCGTCGTCAGAGTCGGTCGAGTCGCTGACGTACTCGTCTTCGCCGATCTCCTCGCCCTCGCTGTCGAACGCGATGACCTCCAAGCCGTCTTTTTTTCGAAAAACGAAAAATTCGTCCTCGAGCCCGTCCCAAAAACTCGAGGGAGCAATCTCCGATTTGATTTTTTCGAAATAGGGTTCGAAGCGAACCGTCCGGTAACACAATTCCTGGAGTTTCGGAACCTTGCTCCTGGCGTAAACGCGAACGCGATGTTCGAACCTGACGTCGTCGATTCCTATCATTGCAGCAGTACAGAACGGATGACCCTTCCTGTTCATCCTTTGCAACGTCACTCTGAGAAGCTTGTTCGGATGACGGACGCGATGGAAAATGTCCTGGATGTAATAGGAAGCGATCGACGCACGATCCTCGTTCTCTACCTTGTAACGGAAATAAACGTCGAGAATAACGAAAAGCTCTTTGCCGGGTTCTCGATGTTTTTTCAAAACGTCCGAAACCCGATCGACGGTCGCGCCTTTTATATCTTTGCACTTTCCCCAGACGTCCGACAAGAGATCGCCGTACCAATTTTCCCGTCTCTCGTGATGCCGAACGTCGTATAACCACTTTCTTCTCGGAATGTCAAACTTTTTTAAAGACATGGCGTAAGACTGAACGGGAAAAGGTCCGCGCTTCGCGTTTTATATCTCCGATTGCGTCATATCATGCAAAAACGCATTGCGCAACAGATTAGGTAATATATGACGCGTCGCAACGGTTTATTAGTCATTCTATCATGGGTTGGATGAACAGGCTGATCAACCATTTACCGTTTGAAGCTCACATCCCGGGATACAGGTAAAAACCGTCATTTTAAAGTAAAAATCGATTGCTTCTACTCGCGCTTTTCCCCGCAGATTTTGCGGACCGGGCACGAAACTTCAGAAAAGGTTAGCGAGGGGAGACGTCGGAATAAACCCCTTGGACGAAGCTTGCAAACAGCACGACATCGCTTACTCGGAGCACAGGGAAGATTTGTCGAAGAGGCACGAAGCGGATCGTCGGTTGGCGGAAGCCGCTTGGAATCGAGTCTTGGCCAAAGACACCGGTTTCGGAGAACGAGCCGCCGCTTGGGGCGTAACGAACGCGATGAAAGCCAAAGTGAAACTCGGAATGGGATGTCCGAAAAAGAAGGGAACGGGCATTTCCTTTCGAAATCTGAAAAAAAAGGCCAGGGTCGCCATCAGCAGGTATCGACCGAAAACCGCACAGGAAGCCGTCAAACGGGCCGTGGAAGCCGTCAGATCGGAAAAGAAGAAGCTTTCCAAAAAAAGCGGGATCCCCCGGGTGATTCCCCTGGCGAAAAAGGGCGGGATCCTACCTTTGATCCCGATATTTGCCGGACTGAGCGCTTTGGGAGCCTTGACCGGCGGAGCGGCCGGAGTGGCAAAAGTCGTCAAAGAAGCTCAGAGCGCTCAAAAGCAGCTGGAGGAGGCGAAAAGACACAACGAGACCATGGAATCGATAGCTTTGGGCAAAGGTCTCTACGTCAAGCCCTACAAGAAGGGATACGGACTTTTCCTGAAGCCAAAAAACTAGCTCGTTTGCCCCGGAGACCGCTGACAAACGTCGATTTGTTGAAATACGGATCGGACGTTCCGCATTTTCGGGGCGTCTTCATGACCGACGAGTTACCTAAAAAACCTTGGGAAAAGGAAAGCGCCATCGTGAATCTCGACGACAGCGACGGACCCGGAACTCATTGGGTCTGCTACCGAAAGCGAGGAAGGCACGTCTTGTACTTTGACAGCTACGGGGATTTGCCGCCGCCGAAGGAACTCGTTCGCTATTTCAAAGGGTGCGAAATCCGTTACAATTTCGACCGGTACCAAAAATTCGACACGTTCGTTTGCGGCCATTTGTGTTTGAAATTTTTGTATAAAAACCCCTGAGTTTTTCTAAAAACTGTCAAAATGTCTCAAACGATCATGCTGGAGGGCGATTCCTCGCTTCTGCAAGCGTCTTTCATGCCGCCGATCGTAATCACCGGCGATTGGACCATCGGACTCGTGGATTTTCACACCTACAATTCCATTCCGAACGTGGACGAAAACAACAACGTAATCGTCGTGGGAAATCGCGTGATCGAGATCCCGGTCGGAACGTACGAGCTGGAAGAAATCAACGAGACCGTAAATTCCATTTTAGGAAAAAATTCCGCGATAAGGATCCACGGAAACAAAAACACGTTAAAATGCGAAATCGAAAGCGACCAGGAAGTGGATTTGTCTCGTCCTCGATCCATCGCTTCCCTCCTGGGTTTCGAACCTCAAGTTTTAAAGGCGAACAAGAAGCACGTGTCCGATCGACCGGTCGACGTCGTTCAGGTGGACGATATCCGCATCGAATGCAACGTCGCGGCCGGTTCCTTCGACAACGGCCGTGCTTCCCACGTAATCTACGCCTTTTATCCGGACGTCCCTCCGGGATATAAACTGGTGCAAAGACCGGCAAACATCATTTACTATCCGATCACGACCAACGTGATTTCGGACTTGAAAATCAGGATAGTCGATCAGAAAAATCGGCCGATAAATTTCCGGGGCGAACGCATAACCGTTCGTCTCCATCTCCGAAAGACATGATCATCTATAAAAAAAAGGGCGGAGGATGTCAAAGCGCACAAAACAAAAAACCGTCCAAGAGGAAGGTTCATCGAAAAAAAATCTCGACGAAGAGGAGAAAAGCTTTGACACCGGCAAATCAAAGATTCTTAAAGGCCTTAAAAAAATCTATTGCGTCGTCGAATTTTTCGCCGAATTCCATCGAATAATTTGCTACTGCTATGGCCGCTGTACTGGAAGTAAAGGATGAGGTCGTTTTCGACGAAAGCATCGTAAAGTACCAGGAACACGTCATATTTCCGCAGACTGGAACGAATTTCGGAAACCTGGCGGAAATCAGCATGGAAATGGGAAATATGGACGTTTACACGCTCCCCTGGAAAAGTTACGTTTACCTCGAAGGGGTTTTTCAAACGGTGGTGGCAAACGCTCGCACCGCTCCCACCCACTCGAAAATCAGCAACAACGGATTTTTGCACCTGTTCGACTCGGCGTCTTTCCATCTGAACAACGTGTTGATCGATCAGACTCGCCAGCTTGGAATAGTGTGGACGATGAAAAATTTCGTGTCGCAGAGCCCTTCGGAATCGGAAACCGCGGTCTCGGCCGGTTGGGACCCGTTGGAGAAGCACGACAGCGTCGTCGACGCGGACGGACGGTTCGGAGTTTGCATACCGCTCTCCATGATGCTGGGATTCGCCGAGGACCACAAAAAAGTGCTGGTTCACGCCCGTCAAAGACTGACGCTTCGTCGATCCATCACCGACGCCAATTGCTACGAGACGAACGCCGGGGCGACGGAAAATTGTTTCGTGATTTTGACTCACGTCAGCTGGAGGTTGCCGTTCGTCACTCCGACCGACAAACTGCGTCTCGATCTCCTCCGCATGGTGGAACAAAATCGCCGGCTGAGATTGCCTTTCCGCTCGTGGGACGTCGTCGAATATCCCCTGGTCCCTCAGACCACCAATCACGTTTGGACCGTAATGGCAAAGTAAAAAACGCCAAAAATAACGGCAAAAGGAATAAAGCTATCCCCAACGATAGCACACTACCCAAAAGAAGGATTAATAAGAAAAAACTCCAAAGCAGGATCGAAGCCCTTAACCTAGAAGAAGACGGAGAAGAAGATGTGGAAAACCGGTACACTACGTTAGTGGAGAAAATGAGCAAAATCTACGAGGAAAGCACCGAACAAATAGCCGCAAAAGATAAGACTCGCAAAGACAATTGCTGGATCAGTGAAGAACTGCTACAGCTAATCAAGAGAAAGGAAGTTGCGTACGAAAACTCAAAAAGGGACCCCGCAAACGAATCGAAAAAGGAACTGTACCATAAAGTTGAATGTCAAACGAGAAAAGCCGTGAACAAAGCCAAATTAATGCACGATAGAAATAAGGTAATCAAGGTCGGAAACGATCCGAGGAAAATATGGGAATTAATCAACGTTCACACGGGACGACAGGAAAAACCGAATTTGGATGTCACGATCAAGAAAAACTTCAAGGTAGACACCCCGGATGAACTAAAAAATCTAGGAAACGAATTCGCTAGAAGCCTAACCGAGGAATTGAAACTGATTGCAATTGATTGCGATGAAACCATCTTGGACGATACAAAAGATCGACCAAGAATAGCAAACATTCTGTCGGAATTAGAAGAAGTGACGCAGGACGAAATGCAAAGGCTGATAGCTGGATGCAAGAAAAACAAATCTCCAGGGAGGGATGGAATTCGCCTTGAGGACATCGAAAAGAACGAAAATCTGCAAGAAGAAGTAAGAAGAATTATCAACTTATCGTTGAGAGAAGGACGCGTACCGAGCCTAATGAAAACAGCCGTAGTTAGACCGATTTTCAAAAAGGGAAAGAAAAACGATGTAAAAAACTATAGACCAATCCAAATCCTGTCCACTGCGGAAAAACTTCTCGAGAAAATAGTCTACAACCAGATGGAAGAGTTCCTAAAAGAAAATAACATCATCTCGGCGAAACAATATGGATACCAAAAAAACAAATCAACGCAAAAATTGCTGGAAGACTTATCGGACAAAGTTAACTCTGCCCTCCACCTACAAGCCGAACCGGTTCTCTTATTCATAGATTTAACGAAGGCTTTCGACACGCTGACGAAAAAGACAATTCTACGCAGCCTGGAAGACATCGGAGTTGCAGGCACGGCACTTAAATGGTTCGAAGATTATTTGACGGACAGAAGAATTTCGGTTCTCCTGGACGGAATATATAGCGAGGAAGTGGAGTGGCCGACAGGGGTTCCGCAAGGAAGCCTCCTAGGACCTCTCCTGTTTAACATCGTCATCAATGCAGTGGCCGCCAAAATAATGGTGGAGACAGACTTACACATGTATGCAGACGACCTGGTACCGCTCGCGCTCGGCAAGAAAGTCGAAGACAGCTTAAACAAACTCAACCGGGACTTCAAACGATTTCAGCAGTGGGCTCACGACATGGGGCTAATTATCAATGAGGGAAAAACACTACTTATGATAGTGAGCAAAAGAGCCAGGATCAAAACCAACCTTATAGTCAAATGGCATGAACATGAATGTTTACACAACTTGGACTACGGACCGTGCAAGTGTAAAAAATACATAAGTTTAGCGCACAGCCAGACTCATCTGGGGGTGGAAATAGACGAATACTTCAGCTTCAAAGAGCAGTTTAGCAAACTAAACAAAAAATTGAAGAAATTAACTTTTGCCTTTGAAGCGATACGCAATATTTTTTCGACTAAAGTCAAGAAACAAATTTACTTCGCCCTGGTGGAGTCGATCGTATCGTATGGCATAACATGCTACGGCGTAGGAAACGAAGTCCTTCTAAAAAAGCTGGAATACCTGCAACTGCTAATCTTAGACTGTATCCATAAATCCGGAAGCCTCGCAGAAGCGGCGAAAAAACTACACATTCTTCCGTTTAGCCAACTTTATAAATACCGTCAAATTATCCATAACTACGAGGAGGAGAAGTTCAATACTCGAAGAGAACGGACATACAACCTAAGAGGACCGACCATTAGAACAGTACCAACCACGTTCGGCAAGCACGGGGAGAGAACTAGGATGTATGTGATACCGAAACTCCTAAATGAAATACCGGCAGAAGTGTTAAGTGGACCCTCGTTAAAGACAGTTAAGAAGACGTTAAAGGAGCACCTCATCTCGAACTATTCTCCAAACTAGTCAAATTCCAATTCAAAATTTATTTTTAAATTCCAAATTTTATTCTTGTTTAAATAATAAAATAAATATTTAAAATCCCTGCCGTGCACAAGGAGCTGAGATAGCTCCAAGCCGCAGGAGAACTTCAAACACTGTATGAACGTAGAGAAAAATATACATTTACATTTACATTTACATTTATTTATTTATTTATTTATTTATTTATTTATTTTTTTTTTTTTTTTTTTTTTTTTTTTTCTTCCGCCCTGTCTAACGACAGGGGGATGCATCTATTTAAATTTGCATTATACAATTACAATAATGATACAACTTGATGCTGGGCTTAGCCCTTTGGATTAATGAACTCTCTTAACTTTTTTCTTTCTGTGGGTGGTGACATATCTTGTATACTATAAAACAACTAAACAATTTGATTGCTCAAAAAATAATAATATTAAAAAGTAACAATAAAACGATTTTTTTGCGAGGCGTTGCTTCCTTTTCCTATCTTCTTCTTCGTTGGTCTTGCTCTTCTTTTTTGGTTTTTTCTTCGTCTTGTTCGGCTTTGCGTCTCTGTTTCTTTCTTCCGTTATTCCTCTTCTTCGCTTTCTTCCTCCTCCTGTCTGTTTCTCCTGTGTACTTTCTTCCTCTTCCTGAATCCTTAAGTCGTTTATTTCATCTTCGGTTTTAATTTTATAGAATTTACCTTTTTTGTCTTTTATCCATATACAATGGTTTTTGTACCACGTTGAAATCTCCAAGCGTTTTCTCTTGCCCACATTTTTACCCTATACCTTAGGTCTTATAATGTCGTGTTATATTTTCGTAGATAAATATTTTTTCCGTGTTACTTCTTTTTCGACTACTTCGTTTTGTAAAGTAAGTTCGTTTCCTCCTTTCCATTTTATGAACTCGTTCTGGAATGTTCAGTCTTAAACTTTACTATAATTGGTCTGTGTTCGGTTCTCCTCTACTCCTATATCTATCCGTGTCGATGTCTTCTTCGGAAATTTCGTTCCTTTTTTTCTGCGATTTTAACTATAACTTTCTTCAAATTTTCTCCTTCTTCTTCTGGAATATTATGAACTTCTGCATTTTTTCGGAGGCTGTTCTGCTCAAGTTCCTGAAGTTCAATTTGTTGTCTTTTGATTTTATCCGCTATTTCCTTGAGATTTTCGGGCTCTATATTGCTTCTATATTTTTCTTTTAAGTCTTTATTATCTTTCCGTTCTCAGTGTTCATTCCTTCAACTTGTTGATTCTCCATGTATAACACTTTTTCCCTGTTTCGACTTCTTTCTTTTTTATATTCTGGACATCTTTTTCTATCCTCAGGACAGTTTCCCATTTATTTTTTTCCCTTAAATCTTTGCCTAACTCATTTTTTAACGCTTCCATTTCTTCCATCAAGCTTTCGATTTTATCGTCTATTTCTTGCTTGTCTTTCGTATAGTTGTTCTTTAACTCTTTTATTTCGTTGGATTCCAGTAGGTCTTCCCGTTCTTTGCCTTCCTTTCTATCGTGTAATTCTTTTGCTTTTTGTATTGCATCCTCGATTTTCAGGTCTGAAAATAAATACATGAAGTTCTCCCAGTTTTTATTACTCTGTCCTGTATTTCTTCTACAGCTGTCCTTAAATCATGCTCCTCGTATTCCTCTGCTAAATAATTCTCTTCGTCCAAACCTTTTTCCTTTAACTGTGTCTTCATAGATAATTGGTCTTCCATTAATGCATAGCCTCTGTTTGTTCTCCTATCCGTTTTTCTAAATCTTCGTACTTTTTTATCCAATTTTTATTGTCCTTCTCGCTTTCTCTTGAATGTCTTGAATCTGTTTTTCCATTTTTTCACATCTTTGTTCTAGTTCTCTTTTTTTCCTCCTGTTCTTTTGCTATTACTTCCAGCTTATTACTCTTTTTAATAACCCTTGGATTAGGTCTTCTGTGTCCCATTTTCTGTATTATTTCCTAATTTGAATTCGGTGCGTTTGGACTTGGGGTTTTCTTTTTATTCTTATCCTTTTTTTCCAAACTGTAGCCATTTTGTGTTTTCGTTGTCTAGTCGTGATATATAAAAGGATCCTAGTTTCTATTGCCACTTTCCGTTGGTATCACTTCTGTCCTTTGTCGTATTTTCGTCTTATACGCAATCATTCATTTCACGTAAGATGAACACTTTCCTATTTTAGTTTTTCGTCTATTTTCCGGTTTTTACCTTATTTCCTTACTCGTTTTTCTTCCGTTCGTATCTTAAAGTGTTTTTTATCCTTCTTTGGGTGTTTTGATCCTTTGAACTGCCTTTATTACTTTAATTTCTCCAATTTATCGTTCTTATATTGTTTTTATTTCACGTGAATGAGCACCACTTATGTTTACACATGTCGTATGTTTTTCTTCTGCTTTTCACATTATCTTTTTTTCGTTAATTCTCGGATTTCTCTTTAACTAATGTCTTTTTTATCCATGTAACGTATCCCTGTGTTTTCTACGTTGATGAAAATATATAAACTTATGTGAAACCTATTTATTCGTAATTATTTTCACTTTATAAAATGTCCAACATGGCTGCCTTATATTTTCACTGTCCCCTTGATTGATTATTTGATATCGTTTTATCTCTACGAATTCACTTTCCCTGGTCCGTATTTTTATCACAGTTCGAGCGCAAGTCTTTAAATTAGGTTTTTAACCCATTTTCACCGCTTCCGGTTTTAAGAATCCTTAGTTTTTTTACTCTTTTTTACCTTCTCCGAACAACACGTTCACCCACCATTTTATTTATTTATTTATTTATTTATTTATTTATTTATTTATTTATTTATTTATTTATTTATTTATTTATTTTTTTTTTTTTTTCTGTATTATTTCCTAATTTGAATTCGGTGTGTCCGGACTTTGGGTTTTCTTTTTTATTCTTATCCTTTTTTTTCCAGACTGTAGCCATTTTGTGTTTTCGTTGTCTAGTCGTGATTATAAAAGGATCCTAGTTTCTATTGCCACTTTCCGTTGGTATCACTTAACTGTCCTTTGTCGTATTTTCGTCTTATAGAGGATATCCATGCTACGTCATAGGCCACGGAGGGGAAGGTAGCAGAAGATATTTAATAGATAGTCAGCCATCTTGCGTGGTACCTATTTCGTTGTTATATGGCAATACATATTAACATTCGTGTTGAAGATTTAAAAAAATGGTAAATTGTGCCATACTAGGATGTAATAATGATTCTAAACGGAAGATAGAGGGCGTGAGATATTTTACAATGCCTGCTGCTTTGAAAAAAGGGGTGAAAAAAAACAAAATATGTCTGAAAAAAAAAAAAAAAAAAAGGCTTTTATGGATTAAACGAATCAATCGAAAAAAAATAACCGTGTTAATAAAATGCCGATGGCATTTTTACTGGCATCGGCATCGGCATCGGCATCGGCATCGGCATTGGAACCGCAGTTGAAGCCGGCGTCGGCGTCCGCATCAGCGTCAGAATCAGATTCAAAGCCGGCGTCGGCGTCGGGAATCGTTTGACGAACCGAAATCGGCATCGGGGTCGGAGTCAAAGACGGAATCGCGAAAAATTTTAAATTTCAAAATTATTTTTCTCATAATTTCTCTACTTTAGAACTGTAATTAAACTTAATAACCAATTACTCGATTAATTTTTAAATAAGAATTATGGTTTTAATTTATGATAGTTCGGCTGACTAAAAGAAAATATTTTAGAACTGCCTTTTTTAAAGAAACCTGAGCTGAGTGAGACTAGAAAAAATTTCTATTTTTAATAAAAAACTAGATACTAAATTTATGTTCAAGAAAAAACTAAAATTTAATCGGAGTTAAAAATTGTCCCACAATCCGATATCGGCGTCGGCGTCGGCGTCGGCGTCGGAATCGGAATCGGAAATTTTTTGGCAAACCGGAATCGACATCGGTGTCGGCGTCGACTATTTTTTAATATAACTGTATCCGTCATCGGCATCGGCATCGCAACCCTGCATATCCATATGATGAAATCTTTTGATGATATCCGGTTTTTTTGCATGATCGATCGTTGACATCTAAAAAATACATTTATTTATTTGTCCATTCAACGAGTTATAATGCATACATATGGACTTTTTTTTAAACACTTACTGTATTACTGAACCAATAGAGCACGTTTATGACTTAAAAAAACATTACTCTAACAACTTGAATATCGATATCACAACATTTTAAACTAAATTAACAACAATATATTAAGCTACGTTCTAAAATAAAATATAACCCGCATTATTTCCTATACTCCTATACTAAACCACCACGCAAGATGGCCGCCAGAATCTACATGCGAAAAAACAGAGCGCGGGAACTACCCCCACTCCGCTCACTTCCCCGCCGTGGATACGGTCTATACGCAATCATTCATTTCACGTAAGATGAACACTTTCCTATTTTAGTTTTTCGTCTATTTTCCGGTTTTTACCTTATTTCCTTAATCGTTTTTCCTTCCGTTCGTATCTTAAAGTGTTTTTTATCCTTCCTTTAGGTGTTTTTGATCCTTTGAGCTGCCTTTATTACTTTAATTTCTTCAATTTATCGTTCTTATATTGTTTTTTGTTTCACGTGAAATGAGCACCACTTATGTTTACCTATGTCGTATTTGTTTTTCTTCTGCTTTTCACATTATCTTTTTTTTCGTTTAATTCTCGGATTTCTCTTTAACTAATGTCTTTTTTATCAATGTAACGTATCCCTGTGTTTTCTACGTTGATGAAAATTATATAAACTTATGTGAAACCCTATTTTATTTGTAATTATTTTCACTTTATAAAATGTCCAACATGGCTGCCTTATATTTTCACTGTCCCCTTGATTGATTATTTGATATCGTTTTATCTCTACGAATTCACTTTCCCTGATCCGTATTTTTATCACAGTTTGAGCGTAAGTCTTTAAATTAGGTTTTTAACTTATTTTCATCGCTTCCGGTTTTAAGAATCCTTAGATTTTTTACTCTTTTTTACCTTCTCCGAACAACACGTTCACCCACCATTTTATTTATTTATTTATTTATTTATTTATTTATATTTTATTCTAAATGTTTTTTCTCGATTTTATTTTCATCTTCTTTAGCCTACGTTAGGAATCTGCACCCTACCACTACCCAGCTGCAAGTAGCGACGGCGGTGCAAAATAAGATTAACAACGTCAAAAGATCAAAAAAGAAAAATTGAAAGTTTATTGGTAGGATACGACTCGACTAATTAAACTTTTCATATTTCTTTTTTCGGATGCCTCATCGGACTCTAAAAAGTTTAAATCAAACCGAAACCTTATGTCTTGAAGAACGGATTGGGCTGTTGGAAATGAACAAGATAAGAAAAATTTTTTTCTCCTACCTCAAGTGTATAAAGATGTTCATACTAGTGGATAATTGACAATTGGCAATTATGGTGTTATTTTTTTACAAAAATCGTTTGGCTTGGTTTTTTCTTCGTATATTAACTGCATACGTTTCAACTTTTCTTTTTTGTGTAAACATTTTTCGTGGTATTGCATTGAAGAGCAATATTTCTATCGTTTTGTTATGGGGTAAATTAAGTATAAAAACGTAATTTTTTGTGCCCTAGTGAATATACAGTTAAAAATGCGTGTAATAAGGAATATGTCCAATATAGAAAATATTAATTTTCAAATACGTAAAATTTTTCGTAAAATTGTTTTAAAATACGTAAAATTTTGATCCCTCGGTAACAATGAACAAATAAACGAATACCATCGGATCGTGTTTGGAATTTAACTACCGTCGACTTTTATTGCATTTGTAAAATGCAGACGAAGTAGATGGTATATTTTCAAAACAATTTAAATACTTTACTACAAATCTTTTAAAAAATACCATCCAAAGTTTTCTAAAAAAACCATTGAAATTACTGTTCAAAATACCATTCAAAAATATTGTAAATATTATGCCATACCTCGATGGTATTTCTTTAAAATTTAAATAGTATTTTGAATACCATTCAAAAGTCCAAAATCAATGACTATGCAAATTGTTTCGGTGGTACCATAGTTAACTATCGGAAAAATGAAAAGTTTTCCAGAATAACTTTTACAAAATAATTCGTCAGTATTTTTATATAACATACGAAATAACCATCGAATTTTACTTCGGTAAAATTCGATGGTTTTTTTTAAGATCTGGTCGGTAATTTTAGGAATATATAGGCAAAATACTATAGTTAACTATCAAAAAAATGAAAAGTTTTCCAGAATAACTTTACAAAATAATTCGTCAGTATTTTTATATAACATACGAAATAACCATCGAATTTTACTTCGGTAAAATTCGATGGTTTTTTTTTAAAGATCTGGTCGGTAATTTTTTGTACGGGAAGTTACTCTAAATAACATGTTGCTTAAAAATAATTATACTGCAGAAGAAAATTAAAGCAAAAAATGGGTTGATAATTTAATTTAAATGCATAGTATTGCAGCGGAAATGCAAGAAAATGCAAGAAAATACAAGAAAATACCAGGAAATACAAGGAAATGCAAGGAAATACAAGAAAATGCAAGGAAATACAAGAAAATACAAGGAAATGTTAAGGATGGCTAAGATAAATAATAAAAAAAGAAATAACTAATGAAATATACGTCTTTATTCGGCGCCATCTTTACTTAGAATACTAATCTTACGTACTATAGGAATTGTGGACAACATTTTTTCCCTCTGCTTTTCGAACACTCATTTGCTTTATGCGCCATCTATTTCCTACTTTTAACAGGCGCAATTACATTTGGCTTATAAATCCTTGTTGCATGGTATTTGCTTATTATTTATTTTTGTTTATTTTGGGAATATTATAAACAGAGCATGTTGTAACATAAGAACTGGGTGACATTTATGTCACCTAGTGCCCAAAATTTGTCACCCAGAGAGAGAAAATTCGATCGACTAGGTGACAAGAAAAAAATTTTCTAGAAACTTTTTAAGCCATAGAAATTTTTTTTTCATCACTCAGTGCAGAAAACTTATTTTTCTGCACTAGTGCGTTTTAGAAAAACCTTTATTGCGCTATGCTTCGTGATGAAAAGTAGCTTACAACACAAGAACTGAAAAAGAATTACCCGTCGAGACCTTTTTAAAGCCCTCGCCTTCGGCTCGGGCCTCAAAATCGGCCTCGACGGACAATTTTTTCTTTTGCAGCTCTTGTGTTGTAATATACTATAATTTTTTTCCCTGGGATATTTTAAAAAAGATTTGTCTGGTATACATTGGATGCTGGTTGTAAAAATATCAATGTTTAAAAATAACCTTCCAAGAAATTTTTGCATTGTTTTTTGAATATAATACTTTTTTTATTGAGAAAGGATACCCGAAGGTATTTATCTCAAATTTAATCCGGTCAAAGACTTCTGCAAACTTTTTTTTTTTATTCTCTTCTCCTTTTCTATTAGGTAAAAATCGTTTTCTCTGATTTAAAACTTTCTTACATCTATTCATAAGGCACGTTTTTCCTTCAGCTGTCTGCTTTTGGTCTTTTTATCAGGTAGTGACGTTTTCAAAGCAAAGTTCAAATACCTCTTTCCTTTCCAGTTTTCAAGACTGTACCTGCTTCTAATTCTCTCTTTCCTCTCCGCCCCAAAATCTAAAGGTCAAAAAAAAAAAAAAAAAAAAAATTGGTAGTCTTCTAATTTTGAATTTTTAAAACTGAAAATTTTTTACATCACGGGCGGGAGGGGGGGGGGGGGGTGGCGGCCCGCCGCCTAATATCTTTGGTCTTTTGTCACCTACTGAAAATTTCTTACAACATGCTCTGCCGTTCTGTACGTCTCCAAGTTTGTGACCTACTAAGATATTCGTTAGAAAAATTATGATTATTATGATTTCGATTAAAATTATTGTGACAGTTTGGAAAATGTTGTTTTGTCATAGAAAAAGGAAAAGTAGAGGGAATATTTTGCTTATCCCTAAGGAATGGAAGATCTGGTTGTAAAGAATTCTGAAAATTTTGAGTTATGATTAAATCTTCTAAAGTGGATTCAATTGCTTCAATACGCTCTAAGAGTGATGGTTCTAGAGTTAAATTTTGTTTTGACTCTGTGTTTGCAACTGTAAAGATATTAGCAATATTCTTGTCTTTGTTGAGAGGGAATTTTTTCGCATATTCACGGGCGAGAGTAATAGCTTGATTTAATTTGGAAGGTTTGGATATCACCAAACAACCTTTTAACTCTGGGTTTAAGCCGTTAATAAAATGTTCTAATTTCGCTGGTTCGTGATGATCATCTAGTATTGTTTGATTATTTGGATCCGTGGCAAGTGGATAAACTTTGGCTAGTTTCAGAAGAAAACGATTAATATAGACTGACACATGTTCGTCCGGTTGCTGACCACATTTAACTAAATCCGCAGCGTGATCGCTGGCGTTTTTGTGTGGGTGAAATCGGTCTGACATTAGTTTTTTAAAATCGTCCCACTTGGTGATTTTGGCAAATTCAGGATCATGAGTCAAAATTTGGTTTGGAATACCCGAAGTCCTAGCTTTAGCCGCTTGTATTTTCTTTTCATCATCCCAAGAAGCTATTGGGGCGTGATTTTCGACGTTTGCCAAATGTTGTTTTACGGTAAGGACTGAATGATCCCCATTGTACATAGGAATTAAAAATAAAATAGTGGATTCTGCCATAATAATTTAGGTTATGCAACTTTTATAGGTGTAAGAGTGGGGTCGGAGTCCGAATGATAATGAGAAACAAAAGTAGCGCTGAGGGGAGAAGTTACATCAACAACATATCGAAATATCAAACGTTTAGAATAGATGAAACTGTATTATGACGTAAAAATTTGTGTCTATTATATTAGATTGATTTCTTAAATATATTTCACTTTTTATTATTTCTATTGTATTTAGTTATTTAAAAAAAAAAATTTGCTTTAATAAAACAATTTTTTGAAAATATTGATGGGTGTACCTAAATACTAAAGGAAAAAATAATTTTTATTTTGTCCTATTATTATAATTATTATTAGAGAAAAGAAAATTATTTGAGTATACACTTTAAAATTTCTTTTCTTTTTGTAAAACAGTACGAAATTTTATTAACTGACGAAAAATTTTCAACTAAAGAAAGCTTACGATACCGCTGGTCCCGCGACGATTCAATGACGTATTGAAAAGACGAGTGGTTAATCCGTTTTGATGATGGTAAGGCAAGATGATGATGAGATGAACGAGACGAATTGAAAGGGATGAAGATATGAGATGTGGGGACGAAACGACGGGGTTCTTTTTTTTTTGTATTAAAGGGGAATTTCTCTTTTTTTTTTTTTTTTTTTTTTTTTTCTACTGCACTTGCTGCACTTTTTTTTTTTTTGTATATGTGCTGCACTTCTTTTTCTTATTATTGATTTATTATTAATATTATATTATTATTATTATTTTTTTTTTTTTTCAAAAGGGGGGGGGGGGGAGTGTATTATATTTGTACTTTTATTTTATTGCACTGTGATACACTGCACTTGCTCTGCTTTTTTTTTTTTGAACTGCACCTGGATTACTATATTATATTTTTTTTTTTTGTTGATTTACGGAAATATAATTGCTGCACTAGTAGTATTTATTTATTGAAAAAAAATATGGGTTATACTTTTATTATTTTATCTAATTTATTAGATTTTGCGGCACTGTTAGTATTTTTATTTTTTTTATTTTTTTTTATGTTAAATTTATTTGCTGCGCTTCTATTTGTTGCATTTTATTTAGTTATTTATATGTCGTAGGCTTTAAGCGTAATCCGTCATTACGCGTAATGCCTAGGCGATCAGTGAACGCCTAGGCGATATGCGTAATTTTTAAAATTAATAATTTTTTCACTAAAAGCCTGAAATAATCAGGCTTTACGTGAAATGCCTAACCTGTTTTGAAGTTTCGCGGAAAGCCTAGGCTTTCCGTGTAATAGCGGGTGCGATTTTAGGCAATTCGTGAAATAACAATTTAAAATAACGAAGCTATTGATTTATTTAGCTATTAATTAACTATTGATTTATTTTATTGTTTGGATTTTTGCAAGATTTATGCAAGATTTCACATGTTACAAATGTGTGACGGCTGGAGTAATTAAAACTTGGTTCCCGAGAACGGAGATCATGGAATCCGGGGCTACTGTAAATGATGTTATACCCGAAAAGGAAATCACATTACGGGAAGCAGTAAGCTCTCAGTCTCTGTTCGACGGCCAAGGAGTGAAGAAATGCAACTGCAAAGGGAATTGCCAGACGAACAGGTGCACGTGTTTTAAGACAAAGGTTCTCTGCAATAGCAGATGCCATTCCTCGTCCTCTTGCAAGAACAAATGATGATTACCATTTCTTGAAAACTTTTTTAAAATTTTTGACTGCAGCCTGTCGCGGACAGCCTGTCGCCTGTTGTGATTTTCAATAATAAGTTTCAGTAATAAGTTTCTTTCATATTATTTTTTATTTCATTTACTTTATTTTATTTTATTGTTTATTTTGTTTTTTATTTCGTTTATTTTTATTTTTATTTTTTTTTTTTATTTTATTTATTTATTTATTTTTTTTTTTTTTTGGCTTACGCTGAAAAAATAATATAATAAAATAATTCAAATAAATCAATAGCTTCGTTATTTTAAATTGTTATTTCACGAATTGCCTAAAATCGCACCCGCTATTACACGGAAAGCCTAGGCTTTCCGCGAAACTTCAAAACAGGTTAGGCATTTCACGTAAAGCCTGATTATTTCAGGCTTTTAGTGAAAAAATTATTAATTTTAAAAATTACGCATATCGCCTAGGCGTTCACTGATCGCCTAGGCATTACGCGTAACCCAAGCAACACAGGTTGGTTGAATAACCATTGTGACAACGTGATGACGCAACGTTAATTGACGGTCGTAAATGTACGTTGCCATCACGTAGTGAATGTCCGGGGTAATAGACGGTCATATCAACGGTTGAAATAACGTTGAATTATACGATGTTAGGTTACGTATATTTTCTACGTAATATCGACGTCTTTTCCATTTCCTTGCCGACCATAAAAATACCGCCCCCCCCTCCTCCTGGCCCCCCAATTTGCTTTCACGTTGTCTTGATTTTCAAAGGAAGATCATATTTTTTAAAATTAAATTTATAATTCTGCTCATATATTTTTTAAAATACTACAAATATTTACATTTCAATTAAACATTTTAAAACTTTACATGCCCATTTCAGATAGAAAAATTTATGAACTTACAATGTGATATCGTTTTTGTTTTTTTTAACTTTTAGTTCATATCAATCCTTCCAGATGCGTCGGGCATGTATTGTAACAGCCTGTTCGAAATAATATAATCGTGTTGCCAAAATAAGCAATAAAAAATTTTAAACAGATGATTCGAAGAGATTAAAATTTTTAAATACTACAAATTTTGACATAAAAATAGTCGAACGTCGACCTTTTACCCTGAATATTGTTCCGAATGGCATATAAAATACTAAAAACCCAATTTATTCGGAAGGATTATAAATACTTTAACGAAAGTTAAAAATTGACAAAGTGATATCTTATTTTTTTGTAAGTTTCAAAAGCGATTCTTCCGGATGGACAATACATGTAAAACAAGAGCCTGTTTGGAATAATTCATTTGTTCCGATATAAAAACACAAGCATAAAACACTTAAAACAGACTAATCGGATTAATAAAATTTTTCGCTACAAATATTGAGCTTTGTTCAAATTCAAACTTCATCATTGTTATTATTATTATTCTGCTGAATGCTAGTGTTGGCCTTCTTTTTCTGAACTCTGCTTGGAGCATATTTTAAATGCTCCTGAATAGCGGTAATTATTGTTTTTTCGTCCACATTTGTGGTGAAATATCGAACGGCATCTGGAACAACAAAAAGAAAAAATTATTCTTTTGAATCGTATAACAATTAAACAAAATCACTGAAACTCACCAACAATTAAATCCTTAATTTTTAAATTTTGAAAAGAACGCTTGGGCATCCTTCCTGCCCAATTGAAATTAACGGCGTAACTATCATGAATCACTGAATACATTATTCGCTTTGTAAGTTGACTTGCTGATCCGCCTCCAACAGCAGAAAGCCGGCGAACCTGTTAAGAAAAAATCAATAATTTAAATACATATTATTTAAAATTATGATAGTAGCAAATACTTACAAAATATTGATAATTTTCTTGATTTTTAATATATTCTTCTAGCGCATTTAATTCTTCTTCGTTTTTTATTGGAATAACTGGAGCATCTGCCTTTAATACTTGTTGAACAGGTCTGACATGACACAAAATTTCCCTCACAGACGGCACTAAAAAGTTTTTCAGGGTAAATAAAATTTCTTTATCTGTAAGAAAAGACATTAAATACCTATCATTAATTTTATAATTCAAGCAGCATTAAAATATTAAATTGATGCAAGTTTCTTTTCTGGCTTACATACCTAACGAATTTATTGAAAACGATGGCGCGTCATTTAAACACGACTTTCGTGATAAAGAACACGAAGATGAATCCCTCCTTTCCGTCGATGACAATTCCTCAATTTCCCTCGACGATGAATTCCCTTTTTCCCTAGACGGTGAATCCCTATTTTCTGACACAACAATCCGATTTTGGGGAGGCAGAATGCCTACTGCTGGCGACAATTGGTTTTCATCTTGAGAACTAGTGTTTTGCCGTGGTAGTGTGGGATTTGGGTTCTGCGGTGGCGAGTTTCGTTCTGCTGAGTTTCCTGCAAGAGGTGTATTCTGCAAAACTCCCAAAACGGATGTTTTTCGATGCTTCCGAATAAAACCTGGTGGGAATGGAACTCTGCCATCGATGTTTTCAGAGTCACTTTCCTTGCCTTCGCTGCTGTCGCTGTCGCTTATTATGTACCTTCTGTTCGTTTTGCGCTTTCTTTTTTTGAATGCAATGTCCTGATCTGAAGATTCCAAATTTGACGTTAATTCTGCAGCTGGCAATTTATTCCGTGCTTTATCGTAGCAATCTGTAAAAAAAATAGCGTTAATATGCATTCTATTTCTAAATTCCGCACCTAAGGACTATAAAATCAATAAACTGGAATTTGGCTTACAAGATGGAGTTGCAAATAAAACTTTACTTACCGTAACTTTTTAAAATCCTTATGGGATGTGATGTCCAGGTCTTTTGGTCAGGAACGGCTCCCAGTCTTAACGCTTGCATTACTTTTCCTGGTGTTTTATAAGGCGGCCAAAAACATAATAATTGCTTCTCAGTACTCCCGTTTTCTAGTGATAAAGTGCTTTCCTTAACCCAATTATCATGAACGATTTCAGTTTCCCGAGTGTGGGGAAATTCTGCGATATGATACTCCATTTTCAATACCTAAAAAGAAAAAATCTGTATTTAATCATGTTAGGCCCCCACTTGAAAAATGATTTAGTTGCAGACCATCAGATATTTAAAAACCGATTCTAATAAGTGTTAAAAATTTTAAAAAATACTAATTTTTATGTAAAAAGAAAGTTTGACAGTCAAAAAATTTGAGCGTACCAATTAACTAAGATAGATGAAGAAGAGGAAAAGAAACATAGCTACTGCAATTTCCGGCTGTTTCCGATAAAACTATTAATTTAGTTTTGATGTCAGTGGCAGGGAAGAGATGAATATTTTCCTCCAAATCTGAAATCTTATGAATGTTTAATACTGACGACTTTATCGGATAAGTATAAAAATCGTCAATTTTTTTATATTTGCGCCCAACAATATAGTAGTCACTTTCTTCGTTTTTTTGCACGATATTAAAAATTCTTACTATTTCATTATTTATTAACTGCACGTGACAGTCTGGCCAAGAACTTTTTAGAACATACTCATGCATTTGCAGTTTTTTATATTGTTTAACATTGCTCATTTTTTCAGGTAAAGGTCCCTTTAGATGACAGTCCAAACCTTTCACTTCTTTCTGAACGAGAGGTTCTTCATCTAAGAAATTAAGCTCTTGTATGCGATTGCACAACTGTTCATGTATCCGATATGGTGATCTTATAAGGTTCACTATTTTTATAACAAAACTAATTACCGCCGTTTTCCGTTTTTGCTAATAGCTCTAAGGCTAAACCGAAATAAAACTGCGAATACGACTGACTGTTTTTACTGCCAGTAAGACCTTTTAAACCCTCTTCTCGGCCTGTCTTACTTCTGCGTAAGACCCAGATAGACCATCACGCATTTGCGATGGTCTCGATCTGATTGGCTTAGACCTATGGCGCCTAAGAGAAAGGGTTGGTCTTACCTGGCAATAATTCGTATTTTTTGCTGAGATTCGAAGATGTCTCAAAAAGATATTATCGGCTATTATGCCTCTAAACAGCTTCGCTTTCTTTTTGGTCCAAAAGCGTGTTTCACTTATTGAAACAAGGCTTAAGAAACTGTGGCGCCGGATCGTCAATAAAACCGTCTGGCCGTTGAATAAAAGAAAGGGTGAGCGACAGGTTAGGCGACAGTTCCTCGTATTGATTTTATAAAAATCGAGAGGAACTGTTGCGTAACACACCGCCCTTCCGCTTTTTTGCGAACTATACAATTTAATAATAACAACTTCCGGGATGTTTTTTTCGGGCTCCTTTCAAAGTGAATTCCATGACGACTTTAGGAGTTTTCCGAGAACAGGCAAAGCAAACAACGCGGTTTTTTTCCCGTTTAAACATTTGGGGATTCCTTTAAAAGTATTCCTCCTTTAATTTTTCTCACTTCGGAAAACCTGCAGAATCCAGTAAAAGCCAAACCCTTTCTTCCTTCCTTTTGAAAGATTATTCTTTAGGCTTTTATGGAAAAGCCGAAAGCGATGATCGAAATTACTCCTAAAAAAATTCGAAACAATATTTTCCTAATGACGTAATCTATTTTACTTTAAAGAAACCGAAAACAGTCATGCCTGAATTTTTTCTTTTACGAAATACCCCCTGAATGAAGGTAACATTAAGTTGCCCGTTCCTCCGGAAAAATTATACAAACTTATATACTTATTATTTCTATGTATAACATTTTTATTTTATATAATACCGAACAAATGCTTTACATCAACCGATTTTTTACTTTAAACCTTGAAACCACTTCTCAGCATATTTGGATCATTCCTAAAAAAAATGCATATAAGAAAAACAATTGTTTAATAAATTAAAAAAAAAAAAAAAAAAAAAAAAAAAAAAAAATAGGAAATTTTACTTTCACTCGTAGCACACGCCTAGAATCGATTACGCAATTTTTTTCCGCTATTGTTTTAAAGCATTGTGTAGAATTCGAACTTTAGGCAGATTTAAGTCTTTCTACTTCGTAGGTAACACCGGGCAACGGAAGGGCTGCCGTGTACATGCACGAAGTTGACGAAAGGGATTTGGAGTGTTTTCTCTTTAGAAACCCTGATGACCTTATGGATTTTGTGGTGGAGATGAGGAACAATCGCAACCTTCAAGTCAATGTCGCAGTAGTCAATCGGAGAGGAGACTTGTATCTCCACTCTTGGTATATATCTTTACATGATAACTTTCTATGCTCATTTACATAACAGACTTCTATTAATTTATTGAGTTACTAAAGAAATGACTATTTTTATCTTTTTAGGATTTGTGAAAGTTCCGGACCGGAAATAGGGAAGGAGTACATTCTTCAATGTTTGGAAAGGGAGAAGACGGGACCTTTCCAAACTTCTGCTTCTAGTCATTAAATTATTGTTTAAATTATTGTTTAACCAAGGAAGTTTCCAGTTCGGATACCGTCGCTTCCCACGTTAGGATTTCGGAATTCAAAGCTTCGATTTTCTTGGAGAAAGTTTCGTTGACTTCTAACAATTTGGATTCGTGAGACGAAACGAGAGACGCAGTTTTGTGCTCGTACGATTCTTTTTCTTCTGAAATTTGATGTTGTAAATCGTGGACTTCTTGTTTAAGTTAAAAAATATACGATTAAACAAATAAAATTAACAAAAAAAATATACGATTATAATATTTTATTAACTCAATAATTTTATCAAAATTTTTTTTTTCCTTAGAATCTGAATCAAGCGAAAAAGCCATTTCCATTTTTATTAGCCTCTTTTAACGATTCAATATCCTTAATGTTAGATGCTGTAAACAAAAAAAATATACGATTATAATATTTTATTAACTCAATAATTTTATCAAAATTTTTTTTTTCCTTAAAATCTGAATCAAGCAAAAAAACAAAGCACCAGATTATTAATTTTCATTTCCTACAACCAAACATCCTCAACGTTCAACTTACCTATTTGCATATCAAGCCCAGTAATCGTAGCATCAAGTTTCTTACAAGCCATTTCCATTTCAGATAAACAAAAATCAACTTCACCCTTTTCCTTCTTGAACTGCTCGATAATACCATTCAAATTTGATATCTGTGTTTCCAAACCAAAAATCGAAGCTTCATTTTTGCTTTTATTCCCTTCCAAATCTTTAATTTCATTTTCCAAAGTTGAGATCTTCCCGGTCAAACATTCAACTTGTACGGTGTGATTCATTTTGTAAATTTCCTCATTTTTCTTCAGTTCAGCGATGATCAAATCCTTATTTTTATATTCCATTTTTAACTGTTCTATCGTTCCTTCCAAACTTATGATTTTCCTTTCATAGTCCAAATTTGCTTCCTCCAATTTATTATTTTTCTTTTCAGATTCCTCAAATTTAACAAAGATTTCATCTTTAGCAAAAATTAATTCTTGTAATTGTTTTTCTTTCTTTTCCACTAATTGTTCAAAAGTTCGAATTTGATGTTCATAATTATCATTGTTCGCTTTGATACATTCAAGGTTGGCTTTTGATGCTTCAAGTTCTATAATGTGGGACTCCAATTTGACTTTAACTGATTCATAATCTACAACCTTAAAAAAAAAAAAAAAAATTTCTTTTAATGTATGAACAAGGTATACAGGCTCATTAAAAATTCAACAATTGGCTTGAAACTAGACACATGAAATACAATTTTTAAAATTGGCAAATTCTAGGGCTTCAAGGTTTGACAACTTCCAGACAAAAAAATTTGTCAGTTTTTTTTTTTTTTTTATTTATAAAAAAAGATTAATGGGTGACTCAACATACCTGCGTTTTTAAATCTTGAATATGTTTTTCTAAATCCGAAATGGTTTCACTTTTGTTCATGCACTCAATCCTTAAAGCATTTAATTCTTCAATGTCTGGATCATTGAGAACAAGAGCATCTGCATGATCCTCAATTTGAAAAGCGATTGATTTACAAGCACTCTGAGATCCTTTTTCATTTGAAAGATGACCTTGTGAAATATTGGAGCTATTTCCATTTATTTCCCTCCTTTTTTTGTATGAAGTGGCAACACTGTTTCTTACCTTTGTCTTCATCTTTGTAAAAAGTCTATTGCGCAATATAAAAGAAATGTGTTCTTTTAAAAGGGATTTTTATTTTTTATTTAGTTTAAAAGGCTGAAATTCACCTCAGCCTTACCGTATTTAACATGGCGACCGTGAGGAAATTTAAAACGAGCCGTATGATTCATTTTATTATTCTTTTCGGTGATTAAAAGATTCGAAAAAAAAAATCAACATGGAGGTGTTAACGAAAGAACGTGGCCCGCTCCGGACGGCAGTCACAATGGCATTCTCCGAGTTGGATCGCCTTTTGAAAACCGAATCGCCCCAGGCAGAGGACGTACGTGTTCAATTTCGCATTTTCGAAGACAAGTGTAAACGTCTATTTGATATGGATGGCCGGATAGAGGAGCTCAAATTCCAGACCGCCATTAAACAACCTGCAGGGGCATCTACACCCAGTAGACAAACTGAAGAGGCCGATGAAGTATTAACTAAAGACCGGAAAAAAGTTGAGCATTATAGAGAGTTACATTGCATTGGGCTCGTCAAATACGAAGATTTCATGGATAAAATGTGTCGCCTACCAGCCACTGGCGATAACGTTGACCTGGATCATAACAGTGTTTATTCGCATGCAAGTGATAATTCCAAAGCCGACAAGACCACCAAACTCCCGAAGCTTAAATTAGAGGATTTTGATGGGGACCTGCGTCACTGGACCCGATTCTGGAATTCTTTCCAAAAAGTGGATAACGATTCTTCCTTAACTGATGATTCCAAAATCGCCTACCTTCTTCAGTGTATGAAACCAGGGACAATAGCAATGGAGGTGATGGAAATTTTTCCTACCTCTGGTGAACATTACGAAGAGGCAAAGGACTATTTGAAGACCACTTTCGGAAATAAATGCTTATTGGTTGAGATGCATGCACGGGATATATTGAAATTGGCTTTCTCTCGGGTATTGAATAGGGATTCTGAAACGATTTCCTTGCGTTCCCTTCTTTATAAATTACAGGCTCATATACGAGCCCTGGAACAGCTCGGTTTCAAGAGGGAAGAGGCAGGTTTTTTATACCCTTTGGTGGAGGCCACTCTACCAGATGAGTTGTTACGGAAGTGGGGTTCTTCCAGGGATAACCCTGGCAATGAGAATATTTTAAAGTTCAAGCTGGGTACCGGTCCTCCTCCCCCACCCAAAGACTCCTATGATAAACTCGAAGCAGTCCTTAATTTCTTACAGCTTGAGGTCCAGGGAGAAATCAGGGTAGAACATTCAAAGAGTTTTACAAATTTTGACGAATCGGATACGGGTAAGTCTTCTCAGAAAAAATCCACTGCTGCGGCGTTAGTCTCTACACAGGGATCACAACCATCCGTAAGTACTTGTATTTTTTGCAAAAGCCCGAAACATCCTAGTCAAAATTGCACAAAGGCGGCAAAAATGAGCCTTTCCGAAAGAACTAAGTTTTTGGCTGACAACAAATGTTGCTTCCGCTGTTTGAAGCCCGGGCATTCTGTCCGCCAAAATAAATGTGGCCGAATTCCAATAGTTTGTCCAGTTTGTCAAAAAGCTCATTATGCTCTTTTATGTAAACAGTTTCACACCGCTACTCAGGCTGATACAAATTCTCCGCAGAATACCGGTGTTCAACAGAATACGGTCCCTCCGTCTTCAAGGCCTGCGACGTCCACGACGCCTCCAGCTTCAGGGACTCGAGACCGCCAGTACCAGAATAAGCGCACAACTGACAATTGCAGTATTGCATCCGTCAACGATTGCGAGACGGCGATTGCAACGACCTGATTGTCCAACAAACGCTTCAAGTCTGGGTTACTAATGGCAGTAAAAAGGTTGTCATACGCGTTTTCTTAGACGAAGGATGTGAACGATCGTACATCCTTACCCGACGAGCCTCCGCGATAGGCCTCCGTCCAGTTGGTTCTGTGACCTTGACGCATGGCGTTTTTGGAGGAGGGGAATTTGAGATTACCCATGACATTTACAAGGTAACGTTACGTTCCTTGAACAGTAATTTTAAAACCACTTTTTCGCTTTTAGGACAGGAGAAAATTTGTGGCCACGTTGGAAGATTGCCGTCCTCTTCGCCTCTTCTCGACAAGCTCAATCGTCAAGGCATTTCTCTCACCGATACTGGCGACGGACCGTTGGACGACATTGTGGTTTTATTAGGTGCGAATACGTTGCCACGAATATATACCGCCAATGACAAAAAGATTACGGATGATCTCTTGGCAAAAGAGACGGTATTCGGATGGACCCTTTTGGGAAAAGGCGCTTCTCCGGCTCCGAGTTGCCGTAGTTATTTCTCGACAAGCAGCCCAATGGACGAGACATTTCCGGTTCCTAGTTGTCGAAGTTATTTCTCCGCCGGAAAAATCGAAAATTTATGGGATTTGGGTTGTTTAGGAATCCGCGATTCTTACGAGGTCCAATCGGAAGCCACAAAACAGGCAAACGTTCTTCAAAGCTTCCAGGACAATCTTCGAATAAACGCTGATGGCCGGTACCGGATTCGATTGCCTTGGCGCGAATATCGATCAGTTTTGGATTCGAACGAGAACATCGCTTATCAACGTCTTCTCAGCACCACCAGAAATTTGCTTCGCGACAATCGATTCGCCGCTTACGATAGCGTCCTTAAAGAATGGGAGAGCATGGGGATCATTGAGTCAGTGGATCCAGGGTTTTCGTCGGGACCGATTCACTACCTCCCGCATCGAGGCGTCTATCGGGCCAGTAGCGATTCAACGAAGCTTCGACCAGTGTTTGATGCTTCTTGTAAAGATAAATTTCAGAATAGTCTCAATTCGTGTTTGGAAACGGGTCCCAATATGATTGAACGTATACCGGATATTATAACGCGTTTTCGTTTACGTAAAATCGGTTTTTCTGCAGACATTTCGAAAGCGTTTTATCAAATCGAAGTCGCAGAACAGGATCGCGATATGCTCCGCTTTCTTTGGTGGGAGGATCATCAACGCCGGGAATTAAAAACTTACCGTCATTGTCGAGTTGTTCCTGGTCTAAACTGTGGTCCATTCCTCCTTTCGGCAACCTTACAGCATCATTTCGCTCAGGATCACAAGTATTATCCCGAAACGATTGCTACACTCAACGAGTCATTCTACGTTGACGATCTTGCCGCGAGCAGAGACTCCACTCAGGAATACAATGCTTTTCGCGAAGAGGCGAAAACGATACTCCGTTCGGCACAGTTCGAATTAACCAAGTGGAAAACTAACGCTTATCCTCCGGACAACGACGACCGGTTAACCACGATTTTGGGGATACCATGGGATCTCAAAGAGGATACGATTTCGTGTTCATCTCCAGATGTACCAACGGCTCCCAACGTCACCAAACGAATCTTGTTGTCGGTAGCCAACAGTCTGTATGACCCGTTGGGTTTGTTTTCGCCGGGTACCTTAACTCCGAGGCTTCTCATCCAGCAGGCATGGCGAAATAATCATGCATGGGATGAGCCCTTAGCGCCGGATCTGCAGGAACAATTTTTTAAATGGGCTAAAACGGTAAATCAATTTAGTTTGTGTCAGATTCCCCGTTATATAGGCGCCACGCCCACCGCAGATTCCGAATTGCACGTGTTTTGCGACGCATCTCAAGCCGCGTACGCCGCTTGCGCATTTATACGCATCGAGTTTCAAGGTCAGGTAGTGGTTCAGCTGCTTCGAGCAAGCAACAGGGTCGCTCCGCTCAAAAAGCAGGCAAAGAAAAAGCAAGATGCCGAAGAGCAATGGCTGCGCCCCACTATCCCCCGATTGGAATTGCTTGCTGCGTTAATCGGAGCTCGCCTCGCCACTAATGTTTTAAAGTCGTTAAAATTAGACCTCAAAGTGACTTATTGGTCTGATTCAAAAACGGTATTGTGTTGGATTAAGTGCTCTCGCCCTTGGTCTGTTTTCGTCCAAAACCGCGTCAACGAGATTCGTAAACTATCGAATGCAGCGGATTGGCATCATGTCCAAGGACCTTTCAACCCAGCCGATCTTCCATCACGAGGTTGCGACGCTCCTCAGTTACTGGCATTGAAATGGTGGGAGGGCCCAGCATGGTTAAAGGATCCACCCGAAACTTGGCCGACCGGCAATATTGATTACAACAGTGACTTAAGTGAAATTAACGGCGAACTCCGGAAAACTGCTCAAGTTCTAGTCAATAAGTCGAATGTCGTAACGGATCCAGTCATACAGCACCTGAGTCAAAGGTTTTTCTTTTTTACACGGATTGTCCATGCCAAAGCTTGGTTCAACCGTGCCGTGGATCAATTTCTAACGACAATCGATCGTATGCCTTTTACACGCCACGATACTGCGTTACTGCCCTATGAAATCAAACTGGCCGAAGTCGAAATTTTACGGTTTATGCAGCGTCATTTAACCGCTCAGGAGTTGGCAAAGTTTGTAACTTTTGTGGATGAGAACGCCTTAATCAGGATTAAATCGCGTATTTTTACGGCTACGATTGACGAATTTAATAGCCCTTACTTAATTCCGCAATGTGAGTTAGCGGAACGTATTGTTTACGAGCTTCATTTGAAGGTCAAGCATGCTGGGGTTCAAACGCTTCTCTTACTCGTTCGTGATCGTTTTTGGATCATCAATGCCCGCAGATTGGTTAAACAAATCGTACACAATTGTATCATTTGCCGCAAATTGAAAGCCAAGGCTGCTAACACTCCACCGGCACCCCTACCTCCGGAACGCACAACTTTGGGTCCAGTTTTCTACACAACCGGAGTCGATTTAGCGGGACCGCTATATCTTCGAGGGGGAGAAAAAGTGTGGATCACTCTTTTTACCTGCGCCGTGTACCGCGCGGTTCATCTCGACCTGGTTATGTCTCAGTCCACCGAATGCTTCGTTCTCGCATTAAGACGTTTTATTAGCCGACGGGGTCGCATGAATAATATCTTATCTGATCACGGAGGAAACTTCGAGGGCACGGAACATCTGTTACGCTGCATCGACGTAAAAGCGTTACCCGATTATATTAAGTGGAAATTTATTCCCCCAAAAGCACCGTGGTGGGGTGGGTTTTGGGAGCGGCTCATCAAATGTGTTAAAGATCTCCTAAAAAGGAACCTAGGACATGCGTCGTTGGACTATGAGGAGCTTCTGACCTTGCTCTGCGAAGTAGAGAACATCTTGAACTCAAGGCCCCTCACCTATGTCAATGCAGACAATGATGACTTGCAGCCGCTGACACCAGCCCATTTTCTACGGGATCTGCCCGATGGAAACCCTATCGATTTGGACATGGTCGCCGACCAGCAGGTCCGAACGAGGGCTCATTACTTGCAACAAATTCGAAGAAACATCAAGGAAAGATTCCGTCGCGAATATTTAGCCTTGCTAATTCAAACTCAACGGGAAGGTAAATCACGTCCTCTCCAACCGGGAGACGTAGTTCTTGTTGAATCTGATAAAAAGAAAAGAGTCGATTGGCGATTAGGGCGAATTTTGCGTACTATTCCAGGGATTGACGGTGAGCATCGTGTAGCCGAAGTTAAAACCGCGAAAAAGAATTTAGTCCGTCCATTCCAAAAACTTTACCCGTTGGAAATTAGTCAGGTAAGTCCTTTAGTCTCGCCGCCCACTGCCGATGAGGGTAGTCTCGCCGACCAAACCGACAAGGTAAGTCCCTCTTCCCGCCCTCGACCTTCACCGGTGAAACCGAAACCTCCTGTCGTTCCGGTAAAACCTCCTGTCGTTACCCGAACCGGACGTTCCGTTAAACCTCCGGTTAAGCTTGATTTATTTAGTAACAGCCCGTTACTTAAAGTTGTGCAGTAAAGCAGTTGTGTTTCTTTGGCACTTGAGGCTGAAAAAAAAAATTAATAAAAATCATGAATATTAAATTTAAAAAAAAAGAAAATAAGATAAAAACTGATTTGGAGGCTTACAGTTCTAAATATGGGAGTATGCACCAATTTTCCACTGGTTGCAGATGCTGTGTCTGACAAAGCCACATGTTTTGCCTCAGCTTTTAAAATGCACCCACCCTTTACCTTGTCACCAATCTTTGGGTCATATTTCGTCGGTGATGGTACTGAATCTGAAAATTTAAAAAAAAAAATTCCGTTTAATTAAAGAAAAAAAAGTCAAGCCTCTAGCATGTTGCTGCAGGAAAAAACATCAAATGCTATGGAAAAAAGAAAAAAAAGGAAATTCAAAAATATATACTGAATCTGGTTTTTCATCATTTAATATTTCATCATATTTTAAGCGGGAATATTCCCATAATTTGAGACTTCAGATTTTTCAAGATGTCACATATGTCTTGAAAATCTCCCATTAGCATAACAATAGGCATTTTAACCGTTTTCTTTCGACATAAAATCCTCGTATACTCACTTAAAACATCGTTAAATCGTTGTATTTTTGCACGAGGGAAAGACATTATTAAAAGATTCACTTAATTTCGCACAAAATAATTATCACTATCACAATCACATAAAACAACACAAAACACTTTTTAATTGACGATATTCAGAGTGACGTCACAGTGACGTTTTTTCCTTATTGCTCTAGTTCATGTAGAATGCGCTCAGGTCGTTTTCTATTGTGTTTTCCTTATTGCAGTAGTTCGAACGCTTGGAGCGCTCTCGTCGTTTTGCACGCTGAATATCGTCAATTAAAATACATAAATCCGTTGAACCGAGCTCCTGCGTCTTTGCACACCGCTATAACAATTCCATAGTGAAACCATAGGGACGATTGCGACTGTCCGAAAGAATTCTGACAGAATCTACAGTTCGGACAATATCCTATTCGGACAATCCCAAATCGTAGGGTGGGTTGGGTTCTTCGGACTGTTTCTTAATTATGTTAAAAAATTCGGATTCTGTCAGAAATTTTTCGGACAATCGCGAAAGATAAGTGGTCGACAAATTTCGAGATCGAGATCGAGATATATCGTATAGGAACATAGCCTATATTTCATTTATCGTATAGGAACATATCCGAGATCGGAAAAATGGCGCCCAATATTGTAAACAAACGTTTTTTTTTGTTCTCGAGCTGTTACTGGTCAATATTAGACTATAAGGAATTTTCATTAATTTATCTCTTACTATATCGTATTTACCTGAACAGGACAATTCTTTTTACATCAATTTTTATTCTGAAAGTTGTGAGTTTAATTGCAATATTTCTGACAAGGCTATTTAACCATTTTCCTGGTGGAATTTGTTTTTAAGTATACCTAAAGTACAATATTTGCTTTTCAGACCATGGGAAAAGATAAAGCCTTATTCAAAGTTGGTGATATGGTATTTGCAAAGGTTAGGGGATATCCTGCCTGGCCTGCTCGAATATCATCAGTTGCAGATTCAATAAAACCTGGATCTTTAAAGTATCAAGTTTATTTTTTTGGAACTGCTGAAACGTAAGTATATTTATTAAACAGTTTTGATTTTGCAGCATTCTAAGTCTCATCAGTCTTTTCGGACAGATAAGCATGTATACTTTATAATGAGCATTTGTTTACAGGGCATTCGTTTCGAATGAAAAAAAAAAGTTAGATTAATATGTAAAAATTAAATTGATTGTAAATAATCATTTTGTTTTTTGCTAGGCATCAAATGGGACCTCTGCTCCTTCTTCCACACAATCTTTAACTCCAACTCGAACACCAAAACCTTCTAAGAAACGGAAAAGAGAAAGCGATGAAAATGATGAAGATGAAACAGTAGATAAGAAGAAGAGGACAGGTGCGAAAGACACAGTTGAAGAAACTCCTGAACTTGCAAGGAAGTTCGAACATATTAGTAGATCAGGTAGAATAATAAAGCCAAAGAAATTTTTATACGATGAAGAAAGTGAAGAAACAGAACAAAAGCCGAAAACTAAAGCCTCCTGCTCCTCCTGCAGCTCTCCTGCAGCGGCAACGGCTAATTCTTCGCCTTCAACTTCTTTCCAAGAATCTAAAAAAGACGTGATGAAAAAACCTTTGCCTAAAGGTGATGATCAGAAAAATAACAGCTAAATCCTTGTCTGCAGATACAATAATTAATTATCTTTATTTTAGCTCTTCAAGTAGATAAGTCACCCACCAAAAAAACCCCGACAAATCCAGATATTGGTAGATTCATGTGGGCGAGGACGAAAGACGGAGAGATGGTCCAAATAAAATTAGATATCGACAGACCAGTTCAGTTTAAGGTTTTTAATTAGTGACCTATTTGTAATTTTTTAACCGTAAGAAAAGTGAAGTTTTATTTATTCTTTTTAAAAAAATCTAGAGTGATAAGGCTCGATTGATGTATGAACGAGCGACCGATATCAATGCGAAAAGGTTAAAGGCGAAAGTCGAGGCTGGTGAAAAAACGCAAGAGGATATTAAAGCTCAATTAAAACCTACGGAGGAGCAAAATGCGTCGATGACTGAGGAAGAATTGCATAATATGAATATGTCGAGGCTAAAACAAACGAAAAGGGGAAATTTGAGGTAAGATGCAGTTGCAAAAATGAAGTAATTACAGAAGTTAATGACATATTTAAAATTTTTATAAGGTGGCTGAAATTGGAAAAAAAAGGCTGGTAGAAATTGATTATGAAATTAAAAAGAGTCTTCAAAAAACGAACGTTGATATTGATAAAGCTTTGACTTTACTTACTCAACTTCATACAATTTAATAAACAAAATTTAACCGAATAAAAGCATTTTTATGCTTTTAATTTAATTTTTTTTTTCTGAGACTTAAAATGGATATTTTTTCCGCATTAAAAAAATATAACTGTTAACTAATAAAATTGAAAAAACCTTTTATTTTTGACGATTTCAAATTAGCTTTTAAAATACGACTTTTTGATATAATGATATTATTCATTTTAAAAGAAACACGAGTTTTGAACTATCAGTCATTTCGAGTTTTTAAGCTATTAGTCATTTTTTATTCTTTTTAGATATTGATTTAACAACACTTTCCGTCGTCGAAACCGTTGATTTCTAGTTGAGATGAAATAGTGCTTTTGAAAGAGAGCTACTTCATCGTTGCAGAAACATCTCAATAATAAGGTAAAATTTGTCATCTTTAATTTTTTTTCTTTTAATTTGTTTCCACTTCAAAAATTGCTACTCACGCTGATGTAGTTTTAATTTTCTTTTCAGAATGTTCCATGATTTTTCGGTACATGTCCTTCCGAAATTGTTCCACATCAATATAGGCATTGTATGCCTGCTTTTCTATGCACTGTCGTGCGTAGAAGCAGACAAAGACTCCGCAGCTGGTATCATCCTTGAGATCTTGGCAGCTAATTTTCAAAAGACGGCCCCCAGACAAGCAACTACCCGGAAAAAATTTTAGCAGCAGTTTGAAGGTGTCCTGGTACATTCTGCCTGGCACGGTGACATTGGAATTATATGGATCCAAAAATTCCCAGGTCTGCGACTGAGTGGTATATATGAAAAGTACCCAATGTTCCTCCGTGGGATTTGAAGCACCAGTATTTTCTCAAATTGGCTGATGTTCGATGGTATTTCAAACCTGCCCGTTCGATCGTAAATTTGTTGCCAGCCAGCCTTGATTCTACCGACCCGTGTACCCTCGGTAATTAACGACAAGTAGGCGTCAATTACGCGATTCGTCAGGCGACCGGCTTTGAATTTGGTGTCAATTTTGGTAAACACCATGTGATATTGCACCAAGTCCAGCCTTGGTTCTATAGATTTAAGGTCCAATATATCCAAAGGTACGTCTCTGACCCAGAACAAATACTGAAAGACTGGATCGTTCAAGCTCAACACAAGTGGATAGAAGTCCTGTTGTGCTGAACCTGATGCGACCGGCCTTGTAGGCTGATGTAATTGTATTTCTTCTGGGAGAGACGTACGTTCAGGAGTGAACGGATAAAGGTTGGAAGAAAAAGAAGAAGAGTTGAGATGATTCGAGGGTCGGTCCTGCTCCGTTGCTGAAGTGGCCAGAATCGTGGTTGTAAGAAATCTGCGGTTTCTTTGTAATCTTTTTATTCTTCTGCGCATCCTCTTAAGCTGCTCGACTTTGGTCAGCGGAAATTTTTCTTTTTGTTTTCCTTTTTTGAACCTGTTGAAAGTGAATATAATAGCAAAATTAATTTTATTTTTTTTGATGAGGTCTTTTGGTCAACGGAAACAGAATGTATCCGTTTTGGTGCATGAGGCTGTACAAGTATTGAAATGCTTACTTTTTCTTACAAGGGGAGCGGGGGTCTGGTTGAGCTGATTTTACGTAAGCATTTATTTCTTCTAAAAAATTATCCAAAATTCAAAATATTTTTAAATTTTTTAAAATTTTAATAAAAAATACGGAAAGATTCCGAAAAAAAATTTGAATCGTTTTCGCGCATAATCTTCTCTTTGCCTCCGATCAGGAATAGGGCGGGGGGGGGGGGGGAAGCGGGTGAAAAATTGACAAAATCGTGCTTACGTAATACTTATACAACCCCATCCTAAAAGTTAATGTGTCTGTTTAATTTATAAAGTCATAAATATCGAGATTACCTGATCTGTTTTTTTAATTTGCTAGCTGATAGCAGCGTTTCGGCTGTCGAAAGCGTTGGAAAGTCATTCAATCGAGAAGTAGTTGTGAATTGGGCGTGTGCATCACTTATGGTTTTTTCCGTGTCGGTGACTTCCATAAGATCCTGACTGACAGTGTCCTCTGTAGAGCGAAGGACAATATTCTGCTTCTGGGATAAAGTTGATACTGGCTGAAAGTCTTTGAAACCAGAGGTCGTTTTGAGTCGGTCGTGACCACTGTGGGTAATTTTTTCCTCGACTGGCAATCCCACCGGACCGTCGGTAGGGGTTTCCTTTAAACGCAAGGAAGAGGCACCTGTGCATCGTATGGCGTTGATACCGGCTGCAGCAAGGCCGCAACCTTTGACCCAAACACAATATTGAATTCTGAAACAGGCACTTCAGCGTCGCTTGAAGTTGATGATTGCTGCAAGTTGGGCAGGTTTATTCCTTGTTGCAATATCACGGACAGTTTGTGAACATGCTTGCAGATGTTGGATGAGGTAGGACATGCGCAAACGAATCTGTGGGGGCATAAAGTGACGCACTTCCTGCACCGATCGATGCAATCGCATGCGTCATCTCTCACCAATATTTGGTAAAACAAGTCAGCCGTCGTTTGGGATTTCACAAGCCATGTCTCATTGCCATATTGCATCACGTTGTCGTCCGGAATGGTAATGCCGATGTCGTGGTTTTTCGTCAAACATACGTTAATGGTCTGACTGGTGCCGTATGCCGTAAATTTGGATGGTGGATGGGTGTGTGTATGACCGTATGAGTAAAATAAAAAGGACTTCGATTTTTAAATATTTTTGGACCCTTTTTATATTTCTTGGCTTAATGTTTATTTACTTAATTATTTTGGTTATTCCACATTTCTTGTAGAAGTACATGAAATGAAATAGAAAAAAATTGTTTATTTTTTAATTATAAGAGCCGTCGACAGGAAACGATAGCGCTTCTTCTTAAGTTTCTGTACAGGAATTAAAATTTGGATTATTTTCATAATATTTCATCTTTTTCACCTTAGAAGTAGTATTCACCTAACGTCCATAGGCTATCAGAGACGTAATTTCCTATGTGCAAGGTGAGTTGCACCACCCAAGATTTTCAATTTTTTTTTTTTTTTTGCAAAATCCAATATTTTTTACTGTGCTAATGCTAGTACGGACTTCGACTCTTTTGAGCCTTGACAAAAGTAAATAGCGCCATTTTTGTGACCAATAAAAAAAATTAATCCTATTATTGGGTTGAACATTCTCATTATTCTTCAAGTATTTACCCGAAGGTCCGTCTTGGAAACCTTCTTTTGAATACTTAAAATCATTTTATGCAGAGTTATGACCCTTTACAAATCTTTCTTTTTTCTTTTGGGTTTTTCGGAACTACAGCTATAAGGAATCTTTTTAAGATTCTTTTTCTTTCAGGTCGTTCACTTTTTTCTAGTTTTTTCTCCCCCGATAAAAAAATCAACCAATTATTTTAATTTTAAAAGTACTTTGTCTTCTCCAGTCATCTGCACCACCTATAAAACAAAAACAAACAAACAAACAAAAAAAAAAATCTTGCACTACCCAAAAAAAATATGAAATTACGTCTCTGTAAGGCTATACATAAAAAATCAATTTTTAGTAAAGACGTAAGGCTATTTCAAGTTATAAAATAGCAATTTTTATGTAAGGTATCAAATTAAGCAGAATTCGTATGGACATTAAAATTCCGATAAATTAAACAGGGGGTATCAATTT